>VWZL01005656.1:747221-774423 GCA_013396915.1 Stercorarius parasiticus | reverse complement strand
GAGGAAAAAAAAAAAAAAAAAAAAAAGGAGTTGTTTTTATTCACAGAAGAAATATATATGTATTTATACATATTTATGCATCTATTTGGTTCACTTAATTATTTTGCAGTTAGCTGAGTAGTTAGACAACCACTGGATGTGATAAGAAAGAATCTTCAAGTCTTCATCATGGGTGCCTTCCAACTCACTACTGAAATCTCCCGAAGTTTCAATGGCAAGAAGTGACTTTTGGATAACAGCCATAAACGGACAGACCATAAATGATTTAGAACAAAAATATTTTAATTCAGATGGCAAACAAGCTATATTTTTCTTCTTATTTCTAATCTTTGGTTTACAAATCTCCTACAAAAACATAGTAGGAAGTGATCTGTTTATGCTTCAGTTTGTGCATAGATAATTGATGGAATGCCCAGAAATAAACAAAATACAAAACTTCAGGATCTCAGAATGGGAGTGAAATGAAGCCTACATTTCTGCAGACTTGTATCTGAACATACAACTATGTGAAAGGAAAGCCACAGCAATGAAGCCCAGACAGCACAGCTTATTAGGTCTCAAGGGGGTGGAAGTAAGTCTTTAAGAGGGGTAGCAGTTTCCTGCACCCAGCACCTGACCACTCTAGCAGCTTAAAAGTTTATTTTTTTTTTGTTTTGTTTTGTTTTGTTTTTTAAAAAGCCAAAAAAACCAACAACAAAACCCTCACAAACACCACGCAGCACACACTGTCAAAAGCATGGGGAAACCCAAGATCTTATTGTATGGTGTATTAAAGATCAGTATTTGTAGAAGCCCTTATATGAATTGAGAGTGCAAAGTCCACAGAACTCCCACAGATCTGCGCTTCTAAAACGTTCAGGCATGTTCCAAAATTCTATCTTCCACCCATGCCATGATGTGAAAGTGTTCCCAGGTACGTATCTATAAACTCTATTGATACTGCATAGGCACCAAACTGCCTTCTGTTGAGACAGTTAGAATTATAAAAAGCATACCATCATAGAGCAAGCTTTCTTGGTGGTGTTAAAAATACCATTAATGATTCACTGACTTCCTGCTCCCACCAAAGCACTGTTCTAGAAACTGGCATTTTCTCTTAAATTCTCTAAGACACTGTCATATCTAATGACTACTCTTTGGTCTGCCAGCCTCGCGCTCCTAAGAGACAGTTAATAATAATAGATTCACAGAAGAATTAATGGAGGCCAAGGGAAGTATCAATCTGTAATTAATAGGGGAAAAGAGGGAAAGTACTGGTTATGTCGCTTTTACTTAATAGACCTTTACTCTCCAAACAATCCTATTGTCTCCACCAGGAACTCATGCGCAAAACATCAAGGGCTAAGAATAGTGGTAGAGGTCTGGCCCAATATTTTGTCACTAAAATATCTAGATAATACATACTTTGGAGACCGCATCAAGCGATTGATTCTCCTAAGCAGGGATAAATGATTCCCCCCTCATTATTTTCATAGCCAGATTTGTACTTCCATAAATTTTTCTCATCAATACACAGTGTATTCTCATCCATAAACTAAGAGAAGCTTGAGTCTAAAAGTAACCCTTAGGTATGTAACACGTGATAAATAGTAAAACGACTTTGCTCACAAAAATATAGGGACATAATTTATTAATTTAATACTAAAAATTCACTGAGTGATCCTAACTTTGTAAGCCCAACAAGATAAATGACAATGAATTTACTAATACTGAACCATTGTGACGGGACTCTTTTTCAGATTGCCTAGTCTAGCCCATACAAATTAAAAGTCTGAGCAGTCGCACACTCGAAACTTTAGAATGTTTTCTCAATAACAACAGGTGCTAAAGATTAAAGCTGAAGACGTAAATCATGATAATACCTCTGCCTATCAGCCCAAGGTCCATAGTTGAAGTCTGTTCCCTTTCCACAAACAATGTCCAAACCCCAACATGGTGGCAGATCCTGTAATTTGCTGTCTTCGTTGTTTGCTTCTCCATCATTACTCTCCTCCGTCTCCTCTGGAACAAGACCTACATTACAGAATATAATAAACAGATTATTAAAGGAAGCTGCTTCAAATTAGCAGGAAAAATGCTTCCTAAGCACAAGACAATTAAAGTGTCCTGATGTCAGTTTTATTTGAGACCACTACATTACATAAATATCAAGCCACAATTCAAAGCAGTATTCCAGGGGAAGGGCAAGAATATGACCAAAAATCCTCAGGATTTTCTGAAGCACTGCTCACTGGTATCAGTGAAATACTGACATACACAGCGGTTTTCTCTCTTAAGTATGCTTTTTACCAATACAGGCTTTCATACATCCGCATTCACTTACGAATCCTACTTACAAACCAAGTTTTGAAACAAATAAGATTAAGCTAAAATAGTTTCTACAGGCAATGCAGGCAAATAAAAAGGAAGACTTACTACAGTAGACCCAGAGTTACTAGCAAAAATTCAAGCAGTCATTCAGCAACGATCTAAAATTTCTACCCATCCTACATGATCATGTTACCTTTGTTCAAGATTCAGGCAATACCTTAAGTGGAGTCAGAACAAAAGCTTTTGCAAAATGAAAAAACTCCAGCAAAATTGAGTGGTAATACACTGGATTTAAAGTGCAAAAGACAGACACCACAATATTCAGAAATCCATGCACCAAATAAACTTCCCAAAAACCCCAGTAGGTATTGACTACAAATTGTTCCCACTCGTGAAGTACTTTTGGAAATCTACATCGTTTAAGTTTACAGCTTAAAACAGAGCTTGTTTCAAGAACAAGTATCAAGATTAATTGCTTCCATGTTGCATATAGACTTGCAGAAGGCACTGCTGGCAGACTACCTACATCTATATAAAACTACTCACTGTTAAAAAAGTTTGTTCTACTTGTGCATTTTTTGATCTATGAAATTCCCCAGATCTCTTACATGAAAGGGTCTAGAAGTTGACAACGAACATTAAAAAGAATGCAGCTCAAAATTTCACTCCCTTCTAAATGTGCTCTCCCATTTGTTTCAGTGGAATTTTTTTTCATTTGCAGAAAAATAACTTACGAACTTATAACCGTACTTCAGAACGCTTTTATGGGCTCCAAAACATTACACTAACTCTTTCAGCATAGAAATTTTTCAGCATAAAAAAAGAATTTGTCTAGCAAGTCCAGACAATTAAATAAAAAAAAAAGCCTTCAAATCCATTAAAATTTTATTTTTGTATTGAACAGAAGGTACCTGGTTCATCCATATAGTAATAGATATCAACATCATTGGACTGCATTACAACAAAACCTTCCCCCATCAGCCTCGGTGGCCTGTAATGGAAAAGAGTGCAAAGATAAAGATGAAAAAGCAATGCACTAAAGTTAATCTTCATGAATTGAAGTAATTTTAAATGCAACATATTAAGCAAAATGGAAGAGATTACATAGGTCAGGCTCACTTGTAGGTTGTAAGCAGTACATATTTAACCACCGAATCATCAATAAAACTGCTATCTGCATCAAGCAAGCCAACACTGGAGATGAAATGTATGTGGTACCTGACCAGGAAGATTTTCTGGGCAAGACTCAAGTTTGATGCGATCCCAAGACACCAGCTCCACGTGTCTGTGCTGGTCTTGCCAACAGCCTGACTGCAGGCTGCCTGCAAGAGCCGCGGGCTACCTTAGCTACCAGGCATAGGTCTCCTCATGTTGCCAGAAGGCTGGACAGAATAGACAGAAGTGCCCGGGCCACACCACAGTCTGTCCAAATGCAGCTGTTTATGAGCTAAATTTGAAGTGCAGGTTGTAACTTCCGTCCTCTCTTTCCTTCCCCATCACGCTGTGATTCCTGGTCTATCTGCTACCTGGGACTAAACAAGCTTCTGAAAATAACCACTGTGAATATTCAAGTCTATCTGGTCTCAAGTCTCCTATCAAAAAGGCAACTGCCATATTGCTAGGTTATGCCTACTCTGATTTGCAAAAAATACTTGATCATTACGTCATGATTATTATTATTATTAAAGTAATTTAAATGTTTGGTTAACTCAAGCATGAAGATACCACGTTCCTCTCCACAAAGACATTTCTCAGGTATCATAAACCACAACCAACTATCAAAGTTTTACTTTCAATGTTTCTTTCCATCAAGAGTTCCTTTCTCCTTGTCCTATATTGCTCCTGCTAATTGTTTTCTTACTAAAATAGCACTCTGAACCAAAGGGACAAGACATCTTCAGTAATTAGACCATCAGTTTAAAAAAAAAAAGAGAAAAAAAGGCTCTTCTTCCTTAGCAACATTTCCCTCAATATAAAAGGAACCAAGTGATGAAACTAATACATGAAACACTTCTCCTAACACTACTATATCAGTATATTAGAATCCCTTTCTCACAGTGTTACCACGTTAATTTACATAATATTACATTTTATAGTAGTAATATTATTATAATGCAAAAATTCTATTTTTACTGCAGAAGACATTTTTGCCACTTTTCAGCCACTTTTCTAAATTTCCACCTCGTAAAAAAAATAAAAGAAAATTCCAATGACAGAAATACAGAGTCTAGGAGCGTGAAGCACATTGCCCATTTTACTACAGCTCAAACTCAGGAAAGCTTGGAAAATATGTTAGGCAGCAGATGACGATTCCATGTACTGCCAGAAAGCAACAAAGCAGTAATCTTAAAATCAATTTTATTTTGAGAGTAATGACAGCAGTCAAAGATTAAATACTTTCTATTCACTCCCAATTTTCCAATTATTTCTTTTTTCTGCCCAAAACTGAATCTCCCCAGTGAGATGCAAATAGAGCAAGATGTGAGAAAAATTGTTTAGTGGTTCAGGAATAGAAGTGGGACGGAAAACATTTAGAGGTATATAAATTGTAGTTCGTGGGGAGAGCTCAGTTTATTCTGCCCACACTCCTCAATAGGCACACGTAGGTCAGCAAGACTGGGAAGCACACCATGGCACAGCAGCGCGAGTTATATATTATTCTTAACAGGGACGAATTCTATGATCAGTGTTCACTATACAGCCACGCAGAAAAAAAAGACAATGGTACTGCTTCTTTTTGCTGTATTCTCAGCCTGAGGTGCACATGAAACTACCTCTGCAGAAAACGGGAGAGGAAGGCACCTAATGAGGCTGCCTAACCCACCCTCAGCAGGAATAATTACATCTTGCCAGATTTAGCTGATGGAGGTGATAGAACTTTAGAAACCTCACCACAGACCATTTGCAAAAACAAATTAGATAACGGTAATAAATGATAATGAGATCACCATCACCGTTAAAAAGTATTTCCTAATATCCATCCTAAACTTCCACGTTGAGCCTGCTGATTTAGTCACTGCTCTGCAAACTTGCTCTGCTTTGATCTGCTTTTCCTAGCACAACTTTTTTCTTTTTGCCTTGGGTTTTGGAGGCTTTATTTCCCAAGAGTGATGGAGGCGTTGAGATATCTGTTTGTAAAACACTATGACAGTTTTCAAGGTGGGTTTTTGATGTTTGTATCGATTAGTCAGTCTGTTATAAATTTCATCAAGTCACTTAGCTGTTTTTTGTACGTGCATTGCCTGCAGGAATTTCTGAAAGTTAAGACAACCAGCTTAAATTTTAAGCCAAAGAAGCATAAGAGGGCAGGCTCTAAAGATTCAAACATTCCCGTTTCCAGTGAACTGGGTCATTTGTTGAATCTATCCAATAAATTAGGGCACGTTTTCTGCACACATGCCATCCTTCAGCCATCAGGAGCTGCAGGGATGGTAACAGCTTGAAAAGAAAATACTTAGCGGAAGCAGAGGAAAAAGCTAATAGTTTGAGTATCTTAATCCTATTTTGTTTTAATCTTGTTTGTTTTCAATGTTAGTTAGAGAAATTTCCTTTGTCGTCATGTTGGAAGAGTAAGATTCTGTACACATCCACAGAACGTTCTTTGAGAACATATAAAGACGTATTATGGATGCCCGTATTTGGCTGATACAAAGCCAATTAAGGTACAGCCAAATAATGTACAGTTTACTTCCAAACATCGTAATTCATTCTCTGGATATTGTTGCTTAGGAGGTATAAAATAGATATAATCCTTTTACATGAACTCATACGTGCAATTGTTCAAGGATAGTATACACTATTTATTTTTTGTTGAGCAAATAATGCCTGTGAAAGACTTTGAAATTTAGCATTTTTGTCCAAATTAACTGTAGAATATATAACATTGTAAGCATTAAATAAGATACTACAGAAAATTATGGCTATGATGTCCATACTGTATCAATCAGGGATGTTAACATAGTATGCATGTAAATGTCTTGCTAGTTAAAGTATAATAAAATAAGAATCCTAGCGTCAATTCACTTCATGCAAGCACTCTTTCTTTTGTTTGACTTACTACCTTTCAGTTTGTTAAAGCTGCATAACCCTGCTTATGCGGAATACACAGAGGTAAAAGGATTAATGATCTGTCTTCAAGAGAGAACGTGATTTCTCCTAGAGCAAGTATTGTGCAGCTTTTGCCTATTTTTAAAAGATATTTTCCAAACCACATGTGAGTCAGCTCTACAGAAGTCAACACCTTAAACCTTGCATTTATCCCAGGAATTTAGTGCTGTCAAAGTCTGCGTACAGCTATAGTACCCGAGTGAAGGAAAAGAAAAGCTGAATGCAGGATGCCCCATTCCTGGAAATATTCAAGGCCAGGTTGCATGGGGCTCTGAGCAACTTGATCTAGTGGAAGATGCCCCTGTCCATGGCAGGGGGTTGGACTAGATGACCTTTAAATTTCCCTTCCAAGTCAAAGTTTTCTATGATTCTTTGATTAATCATATTGCAGAACAAATACACAAAAAAAATCTACAATGAGATAGAAAGACAGTACTTTTCTTCATAAATAAAACAGTTTCAAAGATCTAACGTTTAAAACCTTCAGAGAGGTGAAAATGCCAACGGTCTAAACCCACTAAGAAAAAATAAAAGTCACAGAAACACAACCAACATTCTTTTCTTCACTTTCTTGAAATAAATAATATGGAAACAAAAATACCCAAAACTTACTCATCATTTTGAAGACCAACATATCTTGGACTTGGAACCAGCATGACTCTAACATTTTCCAATTTTCCTTTCACAATGTGCATAAACTGATCAAGGTGGCTCGAAGGTGGTTTTGTGGTATATGTCAAAAAAGCATCATCAAAGTTAATACAAAGTGTTTGTGGCTGATAATGATTCCCAAATGCCAAGCGACCCTAAATCGAAAAGAAAACACAATTATTCGTTACACACTGCTCTTTCTTACGTATATATATAAAAAAAAATATATAAAATTTACCTATAATAATGCAGCTTAACCAGCAATATGCAAATAAAGATCATAGACAAAAATCCTGGCCGCATTCTATGCGTATCTAAAAATACTACCTTGTACACTAAACTCTCAATATTCTATCTCATATCACCTCAGTAACAGGTTTCCTGTTTTTTTGGGGAGGCAACATTAACTTTTAAGGAACGTGTTCAAATATCCCTATTAAAAGATGCAGGGAAGAAATGAAAAAAGTAGGAAAAAAAAAACCAAACACCTCTCAAAAACCCAACACACCACATTGTGCAACAATCATTACTTAGCTTAATTAACTTGGTGATACTGTTGAAAGTATTACAAGTCTAAGACACAAGTATTCCCCACAACAGAGGAAATAACCACGTGTTCCATCAGCACCAGCAGAATTTGTGACTGTGTCACAGGAGTGCTGGTGGTGTCATTTTAAAATGTTTTTTAAAGCATGAAGGAGAAAAAAAAAAAAACAGAAGTCAAAAAGTATGCATAAGAAAAATGAATGGCAAGCCTGATTTTTAAACATATGCTGTTAAATATTTTCATTATCAGGGTCTTTTCACTTACCGTGCTCACATTGACTTTAATGACTGGAATAAGTGATCTCCACGAAGAAGAAGGGTCTTGAGATTCTGTTTTCACTTTAACACTACAGGAAAAAATGGGTTTTATTATTTCGTCTTTTCTGCAGAAGAACTAACCAACCTTTTCTTCTGGGGGTCTTCAGTGCACAGATCTCAGGGAACACTCCTTCCCACAAGGGTGCCTCCTGTAAGGGGCATGCTAGCAGACTACTGCAGACTCCTCCAGAGCCTGGAAGAGCAGGAACCATACACAGCTACACCTTGGGTGCTGGTATACTGAGCTGACACAGGTAGAAAACAAGCATGCCATGTTTAACACAGAGCAATAGTTCTTAAATAGTTCAATAAATCTTCCTCAGGGGAACTTGGTCTGTTCTAAATATTCCTATTTAGGTGTGGGATTTTTCATTTCCCAAGAGATGTCCTCCCCAAAGGCAGAAGTCCTTCCTGCATCGGTCAATAAAGGCGTAAGATGAAAACATGAAGAGCCTGGCTTGGAGGCACAGCACTTCCCCAAACTCCGGACTGCCACAGCATCCTGCGGCTGCCCGCTATCTGTAATTCAATAACACGTACTGGCTTGGCCAGCACCAGTGGAAGAACTCAAGTCTCATTAGACCTTCTCTGCTCCTGCCAACAAATCAGTCCAGTGCGATTCTGCCCAAAGAGAGGCTTATTATTGAACATCCAACTCCATCACACGTAGAAGCCACGTAGAAGAACTCCTTATAGACCCGCACCATCTTTTCTGGGGTACCCCCAAAAAAAATAAAATCAGAAAAGATGGTTTGTGTAGCTAGACACAAATACACACTCCTAAAAAAGACAACTTGTGAAATCAGCCCAAGCTTAAAGCTCAAAAACCAAGTAAATCCTCCCAAACACCATACAGATCCTCACATTTTGCCTGTACAATGTCCTGAGCAGATATTATTTCTACTGAGCAATACAATTATTATTCTGCATGCATAATCCTCTTCAACACACACTCCCTTTCCACAGCGTGCTTCAAATAGATTTTTCAACCTGTCTCTGATCATTAAACAAGGAGTGTTTGGTTGGTTTGGTTGCGATTTTTAATTATTATGGTAGGAAGTCCGAGGAAAGGAAAAAGATTTAGACTGTCAGGCTTGTCAGTGCAATTTCTCTCTCAGCTGTGCTTCAACCATTTGGCCTCCAGAGCATATGTTAACAAAACATTACCCAATTAGTTCAGCACTTTGCAGAACAAAGCATTGACAAAATAGCAAAATGAATAATAATTTACCTTTCAAGATTGGTATGTGTTCTCTGCCTCCCGTTTACTTGTGCTTTTTCATCATCTTTCTTTGCTGGAATTATTGTGGGATCCAAGCCAAATAGTTCTTGAAGTTGTCCATAAAGCTCAGAACGGTTGTACACATGAAATTCAAAGTCATTCACCATAATATACAGTCGTGTTTCTGCCTTTGGATCTAAACAAATAGTAGGAAAAGACTTTCTGATTCTATTCCAACATTTCCTTACAATATTTACAGTTTTTCAAATAAGCAGATTTTGCAAAAACAATCTACACAGTAGTGAACAGCTGAAGTACATATCAAAAAGCAATAAAACACTCCACAAAATAATTACACCTTTCCAAGCAAATCAGTAAAACTCGGCAAATAGGACAGTTGTGTACAAAACCCGAAAGGCATTTCACCCTTAGGTCACAATCCAAAAATAAATCTAGGCAGGAGCTGCACAAAATGGTAAGTAGGTTTATTTAGTCTCATATTTAAAAACAAACGAACAAAAATCCCTCTTGATGCACAGCACAGAAGCCTTGGTGCCAACTTCTGCTTTTCAGCTCAGATATTGGTACTTGAGACCGATTCAATCTCAAAAACCAAATGGTTTTCTAGCCAAGTTGTGTGGTACAGCAGGCCTCGCTGGGAAAGAGCTTTCTTTTACTGAGAAACAGAAAACATTAATAGGCAGAACTAACAAGAAGCACACTCATTTTGCACAATTGGTCAACATTTTCAAAATTTAAAATTTTAACTGCAAAATCAGCTTGACTCTCTGATCCTTAAAAACTAGTTTAACATCTGCTGATCGCACACAGAGCTGTTTGTGACATACTTTGACATACTTTTGCCTTAGATAGTATGACCTAATTATGTAGTTAATGCGAGGAAAAAGCTCACACAATTTCCCCCTAATTACCCAGTTGAAAGAGTGCCCATTACACATTCACTCAACAGACCTGAGCTGCTCTAAAACCCGATCTGGTCTTTCTAAGTCAAAGAGACTTTAGGAAGCTGAAGCATCAACGGTTATTACAGCAGTCCCCAGTCTGTAACTCAGGGGGTACAAACTGAAGGCAACAATTCCCAGACACTGGAAATTAAGAAGTCAGTGCAAACACCGCTGCTGTTGTGATCAGGGTCAAGAGAAGAAATGCAGCTGCCCAAGAATCACAGTTTAAAGACAGCTGCTTTATTAAATGCACCCGCTTTGCTAACAAACTCATCTGTCTCTCGATGTTACACATCTATACAATGCTCCGTCCCAACAACAGCAACCCACCTTTTACCCCTCACACCTAAATTACCAGAAATTTCCGTATCATTATTAAAAAAAAAAAGTATACTAAATCTCCAGAAAGCACTGACATCACAGTTTTCTTGAACAGGAGACAGAGAAAAATTAATGAGCCACTTTCAGTTCCTTCCTGTTTTCATAAAAGCACTATCAAATCTGTTTGTTGGTAATGTTAACTTGCATCAATAACATATAGGCAAAGGATGACATGGACAAAGATTAGGATACACAATTGTTCACCTGGGAGATCTCAGTATCATCAAGAACACAAATAAATGTAATTTTTCAATTCCTGGAGGAAAGCATTAGACTTTATTAACTAAATGAAATCATATGTAGTAATTCATTTATTCAAAGGGGATTTAAAGAGACAACTATCTCTTTTTCCTAATAACAAAAATAAGATTTGACCTCCACACACCAATTTGGTTGCCTGACACTTTTAGAAAAGAAAAAAAAAGGCAAGGAAAGCAAAAAGCACATCTGAATGTCATATAGTTAAATGATTCAAAGAGGCACATATGTAGGGTCATGTAAAAGTAACTAACAGATTGATAGGAAAACACTGAAGTTTTATCAAAGTTTGTTGGAATACAGGTGACTAATGTAGACAAGATTTTGACATTTGCTTCCTACAGAATTTAATCGAGATGTATTTTTTATTTATTATTTATTCAAATGTTTGTATCACACCTACCCAAACAATTCAACATAAACATACGCACTAAATAAAGCCTAACAGGATCATGAGACAAGACACTCCTGACAATAAAAAGTAGAGTAACTGATTCCCAAAACGGTATTCCCCCTTCAAGCAGTACCACACAGACCACATTATGTGGTTTTACAATATGAAAATTGATGATCTGCTGTGGCCCCTAAACCAAGACATCTGGGTGTGCCTTATTCCCAACATAATCCTCCAACTTTTGCTCCTAAACCACTTTCATTTCTCAAGTACGTACAAAACCTACTCTCAAGTTCCAGTACAATTTATCTTAATACTCAAGGCCGGAAGACAACCCACATACTTGGCTTTTTCTATGAAGTTCCTTCAACATTGGTATGACATGCCTAGTACAAACGAGTAGTTATTTAAGAGAGTATTTTATTCACATTACTTTGTTGTCAGACCTATACACCTCTGACCTCCTTGGTTACTTGGATTATTTGTCCACTAATTCTGCAGTCTTAAATGTCAGCAGAAATGGTTAAAGGCTTGCAATACTGCCAAGCAAAAATACCGCCACAAGAGACAGACACAACTATTTTTATTGCATTAAGGTCAATTCATTTTTTCACTGTGAGCCACCAGAGAAATATGTTTTAACTAGCAGATGAAGAAACTTCTATGAAAACCTGTTGGACAATAACCTGTGGTTGGAAAAAACTAATTAACTCTAAGCCTAGGTCCACTCTTTAATTAGTCTTCTTATGGTATAAAAAGTGTCCTGTCACCTCAGAAGCTTAGTAATGCCTCAATAAAAAGAAGTAAGCAACTCTTCCTAATTCATATCACTATATTGAACGGTGTCTCCTATTTACCTGCATAACACATATGCAGTACTCCTACCACTGTTGAGTTGGTACTGACAAAGCAAGAGCTGTACAAGCTTGCTGACAAGTCTAAGAGGCTTCACGCCAAAGGCCACTTTCCAAAGGGGAGATGGGAATAAAAAAGCCCTCCAAGGTTCAATGACCTTCTCAATTAGCGCCCCCCTCAACTGTAGACAGTTGCCATTTCCGGACCTCCTTGAATTAGCAATGGAGCTATGATGCTTCCAAAGTCAAGACAGACAGGACCTGAGACTCATTCAACCAGACTCTAATCCTGTAAATGCCTAAGCACACATCACATGGCTACGTATGTTTTCTACAACTGTTGTCTGCAGATACAATTAATCTCTTCCATCCGCTGTTAATCGTCCTTCTTCAGCCAGAGATAAGGAAGAAAAATAAATTATTTTTTCAATTCCCCATTTCTCTGGCCATAGATGTTATCAAGACAAAGGGTTGTCAAGTACTATAGAACATCCCCTACCTTAACACTTTTGCTAAAATACTGACAGCCCAATACTAAACCTTGAAAAGTAAAATCACTTCCAGAACTTAAGAAGTCTCTATCATGGTTATAAACTTCAGTATAGGGTCAATTATGCTTAGACTACAGCTAATGAAGGCTACTATTAAGGTTAATGGTTTGTCTTAAGAAGGGTTCAAGTCCCTGATAATGTATCCTGTACTTATTTCATTGTGGTGTTCTAGACTACCAACACAGATCAATCAGTTAAAAGAACCCATACCTTCTGATGATTCAATGTACTTCAGGTACATATTAACAAATCACTTACTTGCATGCAATCATGCAAAGGAAGTGTTTTTTCTGTAGGCTACCTGTAAACTTAAACTTTGAAATCTTTTTGAGAAACGTACCATGCTGTTTCTGCTTAGGGTTGTACATCTTCCACCAGCGAAATATGATAAATCCATCTTGAATTCTAAATCAAATAAATTCAATAAAACAGAAGAGAGTGATAATCCAAAATCCTATGTGCAGCTGCATGACACATTGCCTTACACAGTGCAGAGATTTGCAGTTGCAGCAGTGTACGAGCAATATTAAAGCACAAAGCATTACAGCATGAAGCATGCATTATAATATACAATTACTGCATTATCTGGAACTTGTATAAAACCCCATATCCATTGTCTTCCCAAGACTTTCCAAATTTAACAGTAAGAATCAAAATTATAAACTATTCGCTAGTGTGCAGTTCACAACACAAATTATTCTCAATTCCAGTAAATAAATGCAAAACCATTGGCCAAAATGAATCTTCCAGACTTAAGAGGGGGAGCATGACATTAATGAAAAAATAGTTCTCCTTCAAACTCTAAAGTGTTTTCTTTTACAAATATTAAGGAAAACTAGAATCTTATCCCGTACTCACTTCCAACTGGTAACGCTCAAACAGCAAATGAGCTAACAAGTATCTAAGAATGTCTAAATACTACTATAAAAGGAGTCGGTTTATTTTTAACATTTATAGATATATTCATTGCTCATTTGTAAGATGGTATTTTGATATGTTATTTAGATATATACATTTAACTGTATTTGAAATCGCTATTTAGAAGGGTGATTTCCCTTGGAAATTTGTACCTGATAGACATGTCTTCTGTGATGAAATAGATTTCGCGAACCATGACTTTTCCAGACAGCACAGAGAACGAAAAGGAACCTAGTGTGAAAAAAAAGTGTTCATCAGACATTACTCTAAAGTTGTTGATGCTTTATTTTCTGAACAGGAAGAATATAGTATTCAATTGTCTGAAATAGGTTTACTGGGTATCTTGAGTTTTCCCTTTGAAAACACACTGACTTTCAGATGAGAAAGGAAGTCAGAGATTCAGAACATACAAGACAAAAAGTATTCAACTCTAAAAGGCGCTGCATTTGGCACCACCCAAAAATACAGCCAACCCCTGAGAGGCACTAGTCGCTCAGGAACATTCAAGTGTCTTCCGAAGCTTACGAAAAGAGTTAGGAAAGCCATTTTGAACATTTATAGTATCAAGCCATTGTATGCAAGACCATAATTAGAGAAATAAAGATTCCTGACAAAATAATTTTTCAAGTTTTAAACGGCTGTGAAGTTTTAGTCCAATTATTATGACAAATTGTGTTTACAGCAGGAAGGATTAATAAGCATGAAAAGACCAGCAGGTAATGCAATGGCCCATATTTTTCCTAAGGCTTTTCACCTCGTCCACAGAAAGTTAAGTAAAACCTGATTTAAAAAAAAAAAAAATCAACATTAATCGATTGAAGCCAAGCTGTACATCATAGGATTTAATTAATGTTATGTTCTTCTTAGTGACTAAGTTTATAAAGAACACCATATATTTGGACAGCTACGTCCAGCTGCCTTTACTTAATAGCAATTTCACAGAGAAATTTTAATAAAAGCCTATAGATCAAGTGTAGCAGCCAACAAGTATTTCATCTATATTGCTGTTCAAAAAGCTGGATTTGAAGATGGTTTGGATTACAGTTCTTAAATTCTTGAGGACATAAGCAAATTATTGCAAGGGTCTCTTTGGCAGGCAAGCATTGGTGGGATTCTTTGTTTTTAAGTTTCCACTACATTTATGATCAATAGTCGCAGAAAACGTCTAGAACTAAAGTCATAGTTACTCTGGGAAGCAAACAGAGGAAGTCATGAAAGAATAAATGAAAGAAAATTAAAAGTGCGATCGGAGTGGGGTTGTGGGATACAGCCCTCTGTGACTCAGCACCAGATATTTTTGAAATGTGGGTGAGTGCCCAAGTGATTTGTACTGACCTGTTTTATTCAAAAATGTTTAAAAAAAAAGTTAATGGATTTTGATGCAAATGTTCTAGCCAGTATAAATTCTACATAGCACAGTCCCAGTATGGTTCAGCCTGGAGAAGAGAAGGCTCCAGGGAGAGCTTATTGCAGCCTTTCAGTACCTACAGGGGGCCTATAGGGTCAGATGGGGACAAACTTCTTAGCAGGGCCTGTTCCGATAGGACAAGGGGTAATGGCTTTAAACTAAACAAGAGAACTTTAGACTAGATCTAAGGAAGAATTTTTGTACAATGAGGGTGGTGAAACACTGGCCCAGGTTGCCCAGAGAGGTGGTCAATGCCCCATCCATGGAAGCATTCAAGGTCAGGCTGGAGGGGACTCTGAGCAACCTGATTTAGTTGAAGATGTCCCTGCAGGGCTGTTGGACTAGATGGCTTTTAAAGGTCCCTTCCAACCCAAACTACTCTATGATTCCATGACACTAACCATTACAATTACAGAACTTTGAAAAAGGGATAATGGAAAACGTACAGATTTTAAGTACACAAAGTATACAGACTAAACAGAAAAAAGTAAACTTGACTTAAAATTAAAAAACGCATCAAGTGCACTTTAATATAAAATAATGAGAGACTTCAATGAAAAAGGGGAGTGGTTTTCTTCCTACACCAAGAATCCTCCCCTAAAGCATGATATTGAACATCTTTTCTTCTTAAACTAAACCCATGCTGACCATTTTCAAATTACTATAACAAAAGAACACTTGGAGTTTTTAGCAAATTGAGGTATAATAAAAAGCAGTAGATAAACTGCAGCATTACAGTAATTAGAACTTACCAATATGGATGTAGCCATGTTTATATAATCTGTTAAGAACCAATGTTAAAATGAGTCCAATGTTCCGGGAATTATAATAAGTTAGGTAGATAATCCATCCACAAGACAATATTGTCGCTGTTGAAAGATTAAAATGAATTAAAATATTTTTAAAAGTACGCTGACCTAGATAAAAGTCTTACCTATTAAGACTACAAAGCACAACAGTGTTCTTCCAACTCTCCAAAAGAAAAATTTGAGACTGATGGGACACCGTAATGGGAGTTTTCAGAGAGATGGTGTGAGAAGGGTATGAAAAGATGGGGGGGAAAGAAGGGGAAACGGGAAGTTCAGAAAAATATAGATTCTTCACTGCTTTTCCATTCCCCAATATAAAAAAACCTGTCCTCCAGAGGAACCGCAAAAGACACCACATACTTCATTACATCTGTTATCATTCAAGAAGTTAAGTTTCATAGATCAAATCATAACACGCATTACCCTACACGGTCATTTATTTCAAAACACCCACCAGCACTACAAAAGTCATCCTACGTTCCTTCTCCACCCTTCTCCAAACCGTGAACTATAACTTAAATTTCTACTCTTTCATATCTCAGCACAGGAAACAACATTATCACATCTGAAACCATTTCCTAAGTTGCTGTATCCTGAGAGAAATGTACCAGTCCTTGGGTCAGCAGAAATCTGTCAACATTTCAAGCACGGAATTTGACAGGAAAAAAAGGAAACAGCAATCCAATGAGAAACATGTTTAAAAAAAAAAAAAGAAAAAAAGAAAAAATTAGGTCTGCTAATCCCCAAAGTAAATTTTACTTTAGTTGATTAAGAACTAGTAACCTATTTCTAACTACAAGGGTTCTCAAAGCTTCCAGAAGGACAAACCCAAAAGGAACAGGACTGACAGGGAAAGGACTATTTCTAACTCCATTTACTGATAATTACCATTCAGTTTCATCCAAAGCAGAGTAGGAAAGAAAGCAATTTTTGTATTTGAGGTATCTCTACTCAGTATACTAACTGAACTTTGGAAAAGAAGCTTTTCATTTGTGCATACACTTCATGCTGAAAAATTCAGATTTATTGTGCCTTTTATGGGAAATCAAAAGTGCACAAAGGCATACAGGTGATGCCTTCACTCTGCAGAGAGTTCAGATGATTACTCAAAAGGCTCCAAAACAAACAACCAACCCACAAAAAATTACAAAAACAACCTGTCTTTTTACTGCCCCTTAAGTTTTTTGCAGTGGGATGCTTCACTGCTTTGTAACAACACCTGTGCTTTGTTTAAAGATGAGGAGAAGGTAGAAGAGAAAGACTTGCATGACTTTGTCTTTTCCTCACTGAAAAATGGATCCAGTGCGACCAAAATTCAAGTAGCTCATACACTTGGGCAGGTAAGCTGCTTGACATGTGAACCAAACCAAATCTGTGTGGGTGACTACACAGGAACAAGGTAGGGAGGGTTAAAGCTACATCCCAGGAAAGAAACCGCTCTTGGCACTCAATGAAGGCACACTCCAAGGATAGCGTTTACCTCCCCTCACTTTCAGATGAGTAAGTTACTCACTGCTGGTCCTCTATCAAAGTAGGGAGAAAGGTGGAATGACTCACACCCAAAGGGTCTCATTCCAGCAATAAAAGTTAATTTGAGATTAAAGTTCAACTACACAGTTAACTTCCGGATACCTAAAGCCAAGAAGGTACCCTCTTAAGGTGACATATGCTGAGAAAAATCAGCAATCTAGTGCAGTTTCCAGGCACTACGGTCCTAATCCTCTAGCTTTACAATCAGTCTCACCTCTGCCACAAATTGTAGCCTTTTCTTTTCCCTCACCAAATTTAGTCTCTGCTGTTAAGTGACAGATCTCATAAACTCTATTCATCTCATTATTATATTCTTGATTTTTAAAGCCTCTTCACTGAAACTACACTTTGGAAATTACATTTGGAAAGTTTCACTGTATGTGATTTTTAGAAAGTATTCTAGAATTGAGCAACAGCTCTCTGAGGAGCACGTTCATGTCTAGAATTCATCATCTCTTTTACTGGGATCAATAGTTAACTGCTTCAGGACTCAGAATACAAAACTGTTGATTGTCTTTTTTTTATTCTCTTATAACAGGATGCCATAGGTCAGCAGGTGAAAGTGAAGGAGGAATGGCTGGTTGAAACTGTTTCAGTTAATAAATATCACTTTAATATGCTTCTATCCAAAACTCGTAATAACAGGAGGCTACCCAGCTGCTTCTGCTGTGCCATTGTTTCTAGAATACCAAATGGTTTCTTGCACTTGAAGAGATCAGCAGCTCTCCAAAACTGCATAACTGCATGTATGTCATTCTGCCCATAGAAAAAGGAGATGACTATATTATTTCTTGAAGTTCCACCCACTCTTCTGTGAAACAGCAATTTTTAAGTTTAATATATTCAGGCAAATAAGAAAGAAAAGCAAAGCCTTTGGTTTAAATTATAGCTGTTACATGGAATTGCTTATATCCTACATACTTTCCAAGTAGAATCACTAATAGTTTGCTCTAAGGATCCAGTGCAGAGAGGGAAAACCAGAGACAGAAAATGTGTCTGCAAACAGACACTTTTATTCTTTGGTAAAAGACCTGAACATCTCTAAGGCTCAAGTTAAAGCTTCCGGAGACAAATTTTTCAGATCTGTTCTGTACCTGTTCTGCATTTAACCACACGCAACTATCAGCATGGTGACTTCCCTTATTTTCATCTTGATTACACTTAGAATTTTATGTTGAGTACAAACTTTCCATGTCAACATATTAAAAGTGAAATAAATTACATTCAGAAAGCACCTTTGGCTAATTTGCCTATGTTCTTTTCATTCAGTTTGGCCTACTGAAAAATAATTCCAGTACCTCAATAGTCAACAGACATACTTTAACTTCCCAGAATTCAAAAAATAAAGTTATTTTTCCTGTGATGCCTCTCACTCCAGGCCTAAGAATCAAGGCTGAAAAGCAGGTATTATCTACCTTTGGAAAAGTCCCAATTCATCACATACTTCTAGCACTCTCATCTGGACCTGAACACAGTTTAATTTTTATTTTGCTGTCCCTGACCCACCTGTTTGTAGACTCGGAAAATAAAAGTACCTACACACAAACATAAACAGTAGCATTAGTGCTATAAAAAAATTAGCATACCTAAATCAGGCATGTTTGCAAAACAGCCAATAACCGAGTACGCAATGGTTTGGCTTAAAGGCCTATTGTGGCACACAATTTATTCTAGAAGTTATGTCATGAAACACAATAGTCTTTATATCACTATTCAAACTATACCATATTAAAGGGCAGATATATACATATTGGTATAACGAAGTTATTGTATCTACCTGACATGTGCTACAATGCTAATCCTTTATTACAGTATTACAGTTAATCACTAGCTTGCTTTGGTGTTAGAAAATACTTATTTAATGAAAAGAAGCTCTCACTGAGTTATTTTACAGAGTTCCAGCTATAGAACATCATCCTTTGCACATTGGACTTATCTCCCAAGTGTTGCAGCATGATTAGTATTGGAAATAGTTCTACATTTTTTCTTTCTGAATTACTTAGTAGCATTGCCACACCTCACTAAACAGTTGTATAATGAATAAAAATCTATTTTTAATGTTTTGATGCAATTTGGTAAGAAATTTGATATTAGTATGCCAGTATTTAAAGAAGCATGCTTAAAAGTGCACAAAAAAACCCCCCAAACATTTAACCAAAACAGAATTGATTCACCTTACCTACTAACAGCCAAACAACATTGGAGTCATGTTCTGTTAGGAAGTCTTCCAGCTGCGTGATACTTGGGACAAAACTATCATTTTTTCTTTGATCCATTGCTAAACTGTTTTTGCACCAGCACCACCTATAGAACTGCAGGCAAAAAAGACAACATCAGAACCAAAATGAGTAACAAGCACAATACAGTCTGGAGTAAATTGAGTATGTTAAATGATCTCTAGCAGTCTGTTTCACACAAATACGAATTTACTTGTTTTATTCCTTCAATAACATCTTCATGATTCTCAGTTATTCTTTCTTTTACTCTAGAGCTCCAGAAACGCTCCCACTCATCTCTGCTGAAACGCGCCTCCCTAAAACGGATTACAGATCAATAGAATGCCAGGATATGGTCTTCAAATTTGGTACACTGAATGCCCTGTGCGGCATGTAACAGCAAATAAATTTATAAAACTGTTGTACCATAGAAGTAAGTCAAAAGGTAACTAAACACACAAGTAAAAACAAGTCTGTATGAAACTTTCTAACATTCAAAAAATTAATATGAGATAATATGAGACTGAACCCTCTGCCCCCGTGGAAGGAGAGGCTGAAGCAGACACTTTCAGGACCTATGGAAAATTCCCATAACCTCCTAATCCACTGTGTCCATTAATTCTCTTCTTTAGGATGGATTTGCATCATCGTATAAAAAAGTGACCACACAGTGTCTCTCTTATAGAGAGCAGAAAACCAGTCCTTCTGATCTTACACACTTATTCAAACCACCTATAAATCATCTTGCAACTGGGTTATATTAATTAAGTGTGATTAACAGGGTGTAGCTCAACTCAGTAATATATGTAATTATACAGCAGTATTTTATTTGCATTAGCTTCATTTTAAGTCTTCTCCCTTGGATGTTATCTGAGAATTCTTCTTACAGGAAGATACGCATTAATTCTGGGGTGTTTTTTTGGGGGCTTTTTTTAACACCTTCCAGCAACCTGTTTTACTGTCAATATTCAACCCTCAAAAAAAAAAAAAAGAGTAGGGTTTGTTTTTTTTTTTTTTAAAGAAGTCTTCGATGCTCTCCTTCAAGAGCTCTAGGACATAAAACTAATTAACATTGGTAACACCTTAGATTTTGAGCAGCATAACATCTTTGGAATAGTCAGTATTTAGAAGTGTTAGTAACAAAACTAACAATTTATCCAGGTTTTCCTGTAATATCCATACTACCTCTCACTATCATAACTTGAAAATAAAATGTGTAAGGAAAAGTTGAAAAAACCCTCACCTTTAATGCTCTTGTTTCTTCCCTCACTTGGGCAAACACAGTACCATGAACTAAGAGCCTAAGTTTTGAGCTAAAATATGAGTAGAGTCACAAGAATAAGCACTAACAATTGGTTTGCTACCTCTTCTTTAAGAAGAAATAGAACAGGGAGGAAATAACATGAAAGCAATAAACAGAAACAAACAAAAAAAAAAAAACTCAACACCAAAACACCAGACACCGCTTCCAATACTGATGATAAAGTAGCTACTAACTTTGTTCCCCTACAAAGAAGAATAATAAGCATCACATACACACATTTAAAAAAAAGAAGCCCTTGTTTTAGAAGGGACGTTATAATGGCAAATTAAATCACATAATGGCACTGTGATTTGCTTTAAGACATTCACAGTACCTTAATAAAAAACCCACATGTCAACTTGTATTACAAAGCAGATGATGCCTCTGCGGGCAGCCTCCAAGAGCCTTTAACCCATCAATGACAGGGTAAGGGGAGAAACCAAAACGAACACTTTCAGCATAAAGGAAGAGACAACTTGGGGGGTTTTTTTCCCCCCTTTTTTACCAAGAGGGTCACTCTTTTGTGAGCAAGACCGCCATGGAAGTGCTGTTAATTGGTGAGGACTACCTATAACCTTAATGAACACCACCTCTATTTAATCCCTCAATAAAACAACCTGTGGTTTTTTCCTAAAAAATTATCACCCAATGTTACTTGACACTGAGGCAGGACATTAAGTATCATTGTGCTCTGAATAGGGCTGTGGCAAGAAAACTGAGGCAAGTCATGGGATCTTGATAGTTACTTATGTAAATGAAGACCATCTTATGTAAATAAAGACTGTCATTTTTTGTCACCACTATCCGTAACCATAAACTGGTTATCCTTGGAAGTTTTCTGGAATAAATTTGCTATTTGCATGCAAATAAACACAGGAATTCCTCATCAGTCACCATGTGTCAATACGTCATTTTGGAGCTCCACAGCTGATCCTTTAACACCCTGCCCCACTGATGGGCACCTTTCACCCTTAATCAAGTCACCTGAGGAAGGAAATGATGGCAATGAAAGTGTAACCACCCAGAAACAGGCAGCAGCAACACCTGCGCTAGATGTGGGGTCTCAGTATGCATCTCCAAGGAAGCAGGTGCTTAATCCATTTAGATTACCAAGGAATTTTGGCCATATGAATTAGCATAATACAAACGGGAATGCATGTAGAGACTTAAGTAGTACACCCTGTTTGTAACATCCTTGTGCATTTATACAGCATGGAGAATGAAGAGGAAGGATCAGGATCATCATAATCGTTAAGAGGAAGAGATGCAGTCCCTTCAGGACAGATATTAGCTACTTTCACTAACCAGCACTTCTTTCTGTTGACAGTCCTGCACCTATCTGCCTTCATCTTCCATGCCCTACGTACTGTACCCATAGATTTACATCATGCATACCTCTCAGCTGCCTGCACTCATCCACCCTCTGTTACATTTATTCCTACTGGCAACTTAATTTGCAATCAAACAAAATATTAACTGTTGCGCTCTCCAGGAGCACTGACCCATAGGCTGATGAACCTGTAATTTGCATTTATGCTGCTACTCTATTCTTCTCAAGTAACAGTATACTTTCCAAAGCTTATGAGACAACTCCTGGAAGGATGAGACCAAAGTCTGGGTGGGAAACTGACTCTTACCAGCCCTGCTAATAGAGGAAAGCAAACACACCATAAAGGAAGATAAACCCAGAATTTCATGTTTACCTCTCTGTACTTATTTATAGTGTTTTCTCAAGCTCTCTAATGTTTTGTGATGAGCTCAGTTAACATGCTGGAACATAGTGCGAAACTGTTAACACGTACTTCAGTCTTTTTTTTTTTTAAGCACATCTTTACTATCCAGTATGTCACTTGTGGCTCTCATTTATCATGTAACATATTAATACATACAAAATGTATTAGCTTTCTCCTGGAAGGACGACATGAAAAGAGGAGGATTCTGTGGCACTGAAGTGTCAGAATCCCACTACACACATTTATCTTCACAGCAGTCTTTTAAGGGGTTATGTAGTCTTCTTTCTGCAAATGAGATATCTGAAGCAAGGAGAGATAAAGGCCAAATTCTTTATTTATGATGCCCAAACTGAAATACTTGGGGCCTGCTTTTCAGGTTGTGCATGTTTAGAGCACTTAGTGTGTTCAAAGCAGACAGTGGACTGGCTTGAAGATGTGAGGGTTTGATATTGCTGTAGATTTCCTCCTCCTGGGCAGACAGCCTTGCTTTATAGCAGAAACACACACTTCACAGACACTTTTAGAAAAATTTTTTAATTACTCGTTCCACATATTAATCCATTTTTCTCAGTATTAAGAGGATGCAAGTGATGTTACAATCCTGCAGGGATGCACTTCATTTCCAGGCCGCTTCCAGTATTCCAAACTCGATCCAATTTTCACAGCAAATACTCTATCCCTAAAAAGCCAAATACTCAAAAGCGGGGGCTTCAAATCTTTAGAAACACATTTCAATGGCATCAAATAGGTAAACTAGTTTTAACCTCAGCCTGACACATTAACACTTAACACCCAGAACAAATCTCTGCTTGAAAAATGTCATTAAAAACTTACAGCAAGCATGCATATATGGAAGAGTTGACAAAGAAAACCCTACAACAGAAGCCCGGTCACCAGGCTCTCGGTCACCATAGGGCAGTTGCTTGGCAGAGGCAGCTACAACACACCTGTAAAAGGTCTGTCCTGTACCTATAGCTGAGGATGGAGGCAACAGACATTTTTATTCAGTGCCCAAGAGCATTAGGGTAATGCAGGTCTTGGGCTGCACAAGAAAAAGAGAAAGAACTGTCTGTTTATCACATCCTTTGTAACACTCTGACACATACTGTAGAAATTGCTAAATAAAACTGGTATCCAAAGGTGGGAAAAAAACCCTAGCATTTCATGATATTGAGAAGAAATACTTTTATACGGTTATGAAGCGGGTACGGAAATAACAGATGCAGAGAATCCCCTTATTACCAGAATTCATGGGGGGAATAAACTGGGAGTTTAAATTTGTCAGGCATATTCCTCAGATCTTCACAGAAATCAAGTGCTTACTGAATATATGTTAATTGATGTTATTAGAGGTTAACTACCATCCTAAGGATACTCCACTCCCAACTTGTATGGCAATTACAAGACAGTGGAGTCACAATTACACCCAAAATGACACATTAAACAACAGGAGGTAAATCCCTCTAGTATAAAGAAATGAATGTAGATAATACGGCTGGATGCTTCACATCTCCAGTAAAGGAGCCATACCCACAGCGATTCCTTAGAGAAAAGTAAAAGAGTGGCATTTTTGCATCCTACCCACCCCATCACTTTCTTTCAAAGGGTCTCCAGCAACAGCTGCTATGAAATCAGAGCTTTAGATAATTAAATGATATTAGAAAGGAGCCTCACAAACATAAACACCACTCGACTGAATTTTCCTCTGGAAGTATCACGACATTGTCAGCACCCAGATGCACATTAAGCACATTTCACAAAACAAAAAGCTGCCAACCTTGGCATCTTTCCCAAAACACTCCAGCTAGGTCCGAAGACTTCAAATCCGTCCCAGCACAGCCTAGGAAGTTCCGCTATTCTTTAATCAACAAGCAAGGGAAAGAGGAAGGAAGAGAAGGA
Organism: Stercorarius parasiticus; assembly: GCA_013396915.1. NCBI lineage: Eukaryota > Metazoa > Chordata > Aves > Charadriiformes > Stercorariidae > Stercorarius > Stercorarius parasiticus. Next base: position 750,050 of record VWZL01005656.1, on the reverse strand, counting down.
AAGTTGTTCTCAAAACACACATGTACACACAAAAAAAAATAAGCTAAGTGACAGCACCCATGCAGCAATTCTGCCATCTGACAGGCTGCATTGGATTCATACCTTATACCCAGTTAAAGATTAGCAGTTCTTTTTGTTACGAAAAGAACCAAGATCCAGGCCTGTTTTCCTCCCCCTCTGCTAGTACTTGAAGTAAAAATAGCAGTAAACTGTAAACAAACTAAACTACTGCTTTAATCATACCAATGAAATCTTGCTACAACCTCCAGCGGAAACAGCTGAACTGAAAACAGAGCACAGACGAGAGTCTCACCTAGTTAAACCGGTGCGCAGACAGACTTAGTTAAACATAATTTGTACTACAGTAGCTTAAGTTAGTAACATGTTTACTTAAAAATTAAACCAAAATTAAAGTATATTCAAAGGAACTGTAAGGTATAAGATTAAAAAAAAATTCTTACAGTAGCCTACCTGATGAGATTTATTTTACCTAATAGAGAAATAAAAACCACTAGAGAAGCACTTATAGCAAAAATTAAAAAAAATAACACCCTTCTGAGCACAGTGGGGAAAAAAACAGAAGAAAAATCTGGTATCTACTGATTCAGTGTCCAAGACAGCAAAAGCGATATATTTTTATTTATTTATTTTTTGCAGTACAGGACATGAGTTTTAATACGGAAGAAATCAAAGACAAACTCCTGCTATGGCAACCAACATACGGCACTCTTTGCATCACTCAACTGCTAGCCTAGGAATGCCCAACAACTCTGGATGATCGTTCATTTAACTTTATTTTTAAAAAATAAAAATCTATTGTTCAACCTTGCCTCCCAGACTCATTCAGGGTTGTTTTCCTGCTTACATTGCCAGCTTTTGATGCTGCAGAAGGAAAAAAGGACAAAATAATAATAAAAAAACCAAACAGAATCTAAAGGCTCATAATAGTTGAAATAAATAAGAACTTCCTTGATGCACATTCTTCTATTTAGAAAAAAAAATAATAAATTATTCCTTTTGGGGTCTGGTCTCAACAACAGGGCAATGACTTTAGTTTTTCTCTCCCTTTTTTAATTTCAACTACGGCATTGTACCTCTGAAATACTCTACGAAATTGAGTCTTCTACATCTTACACATAAGTTTTTCCAGAAGTACTTCTTCTAAATTTCTCCTCTGACACACCACCACAATTTGGATAACAGGGTAAATCTGCCATAAATCAAACTAAAAATCAGTCTTGTGGCTACATATACCATCATACTTAAGTGAACTACACAGAGTTCTTCATTAGCGTCTGTCCCAGTCTGCAGTCAACCCAAAGATTTCGGAGCAGCAACAAGTGCTAGAAGATGTTATAGAAGAAGAAAAGAAGTTACTAAGAGAAGGTAGCGTATCTCAACACCGCTGTAAACACAGGATAACTCTGCACACTGCTAATGAAGAGCAGTAAACTCTTGCCTATTTCCCCTAGGATAAAATTATGCAAAAGGGCAATTACCAAAGAGCAGCTGATGCACGTTTCACATGCCGAAGTTTTCTAACAGCATACCCAAAAGGGGTGAGTTACTGCAGCATGCCACACATGAGGATGAGACCTCTCCCTAGAGAAGTCCCGGATGTGCACGTACCTCCACTCAATCAACCCAAGACAATTCACCAAGAGCAAAGTCACCTCATGCATTAATTTGTTCATAGACACCGTCAAATTGTGCAAGTTCAGGCCATGATCCTAAGCAAATATCCCTGAACATCCACTTAGTGCCAACTGCCTAATAAGACCTTAAATACTGTTATTACCCATGATAGTTTGAAAAACTTGTTAGCATACTTTACAACAAGAAGAATACTCCACCCTACACTCCAGTTTTTCTCCTCAGTTGCCAAGATTTCTGGCCTGATAGTTTATCTGGTCATTATGTTTTGCACATAAAAATAGTGAAAAAACCTGCTCAGCTACAATAAAAAAACCCAACAGAATAGTAGAATTAACTAATTAAATCACACAACAGAAGAACTCCCATGGCAATAATATTGGTCTTCTTCATATTAAACCTGAGAAAATTATATATGGAGATACATATGCTGCAGTTAACTACTAACCTTGGAAGTTTTCACAAAGTTTAGTGAAGGCTGCTGTGGAGCTGTGTCTTAAGATGGGAAACAAATCCGGCTGTAGATTATGACTGGGATATTAACTTATTGGCTATATTCTGATCTTTTAAATACACCTCCACTGTGTTAACATGTTAAAAGCACATTATATTGATAAGTTACATCAGATTTTTTTATTGACAACGTGACATGTGAGCACACTACGATCACAGCTTTACACATCAACAAAGAGCAGATGCACTTTGTGTTAAATCAGTGCATGTGTGCACGTTAAAACCCTCTACGGGCCGCAGGCACCGGCAGAGACCATCTTTCACCGGCCAGGGAAAGGGAAGAGCGAAACTTTCCTCACAAGCCAAAAACAAAACTGGAAGCGCCTGAACTCCTGTCCTCTGACCTCACACCCTTTCTGCACGGCGTTAACCTACAAAAGACAGACGCATAGGCGGGGGGAAAAAAGAAAAAAGACAGGAACCCCTGAAAAACCGGAGAGTTTTCCTCTCACATCTCTTCCAGGGAAAGCGGGCGGAGGAAGGGGGCCGCGCCGGTACCGGCAACACAACGCGGGGGAGGCAGCATACGATGATCGCCTCCCCCTCAGCGGCGGAGGCGCGGCCTCCCGGCACGGCAGAGACCCCAGGCCGCTGCCGGCCCCTCAGAGCCGCCCCGCTGGCGGGCTCTTACCTCACGGAGGCCGCCGGCGGCACGGCCTGACA
>VWZL01005656.1:700777-747175 GCA_013396915.1 Stercorarius parasiticus | reverse complement strand
CCCGCCCCGCCTTCAAGAGGGCCCAGCCCGGTGGGAACGGCAACCCCCGCCCGGTGCCTCCCCCCTGCTCCCGCACTTACGCCATCGCCCTCCGCGGCGGCTTCANAGAGGTGCTGCCGCCCCTTCACGGGGGTGCGCTGCGCATGCGCAGTCACAGCCGGCGGGCCCGCTGCGGTGGAAGTGTGTGCTGGGGTCTGTCTGGTAATTTTAGTCATTTTTCTTGGAAATTTTAGTCTTTTTCATGGATCCTGCCGCAGACGGAGTTGTCACCACCGCCTTGGAAGCGTCCCGTGAGGGGAAGGGCTGCCGGCCCCTCACTGCCCGCCCGGCCTCCCCTCAGCCCGGCCAGGCCGCGCCCCTGAGGGACCGGCCGGCCGTCGTTGTCCCGTTTGCTCGGAGTTTGGTCGTTTCTTAACCAGGAGGAGCTGACGTGTGTTGTTTACCCAGTCGCTGGGTAATTCTGTCTTCTGGCTGCTCGTTCTTCCGTCTCTTGGTTGTTCCCTCCAAAGCAGGTGGACAAAACTCGCCCACGAAAGACAGGCAGATAAAAAGTTGGTTGTCAGACATTTTTTGAACACGTGCGTGGGCATGACTTTACTGTCAGAAATAGTAAAACATGATAAGTGCATAGATTTTTTTAAAATCGGCCAGGCGTGCATCCTGCAGACTTTTCCAGTGTATCTGAGGAACCAGAAGCGGGAACTGACGATGCTTGTGTGTGTGCCTCTTTCCACGTGGTACTTGCACACTGTCAAGAGCTCCGTGTTCTGTTGTGCTCTATCTTCCAGGGCTCAGACAGCAGCCTTGGGTACCCAGCTTTGGGCACCTAGATTGCAAGGTTGGTTGTACTGCTCCGTACCTGCAAAATAAACCTGTTGGGAGGGCAAACGCAGATCCCCTAAAACAGCATCCTGCTCTCACTGGCCTGACAGCGAGACCTGTCTATGCGCTGCGTCCATTCGCAAGAGCCAAAGTGAAGCTGAGCCCAGCTAAGCAGAGGGTTTGTGGCTCTTCTCTACGAGCCATGTGTTCTTGCCTTTTACCCCATGTTGGCTCAAGCAGAACACATGGTTTTCCCTGCAGAGCCAGCTTTCGGCCAGATTGGCAAACAGCAAGCTGATCCCGATCGCTGCACAAGGGCATGGATGCTCCTGGGAGCCTGGTGAGAGCTCTTAACCTGGCGCAGAAAGGCATGGGCAGGATTATCGCTTGAGCAGCATCGTGACCTTTCAGTGCCGCAAACCAGAGGTGAACCCTCACCCCGGCTGCACCCCGGCATCCTCAGCAGCGCGGCTGGGCAATGTCGTGCTCAGAACAGCTTCAGGCATCCTCCGCCCAGCAGATGAACTACCATCAAAGCAAGTGTTATCTAACAAGGTTTATCCTTCGTGTTTTTTTATTACATTCTCATCATACTAAGCATAGTAAGAAAAATATTGTTTAAATACTTCTGGTTTTCATAGTGAAGCCCCCCTTTCCACCTCATTCCCCGCTGTTGCTAGAGCTGTGCACTCCAGCGATGCTCTGACCTGCTGCGCTCAGGGTATCGGGAGGCTCTTCCAAATGTTTTTATCCACATGGTGCCTGAAGGCTTTAATGAGGACCATGCAGCTAAGTCATATGAAGAGATTTTAGCTCAAAATTAGCACTAGAGCTTGGGGAAGGTGGGCCTTTGCATGGTTTAATAGATGGAAAGAAAAGCTTTAATGCTGATACAGGCCTGGCAAGAAAATTGAAATGCGGCGTTAACGCAAGGAAAAATATTTACCCCTCTACTACTTTGAACCTATTTGTTTCACAAAGGGCACTAGTATTTACCTTCTCTGTAAAAGAAACCTGCACTTTCTTCTCAAGAAAATATTTTTATGTTTGAAAAGGCCAAACTACATTTATTTTTAAACTCTATCAGTTACAGGGCAGAATGTGTCCCAGAACAACCAAAATAAGGCAGAGGGAGAAATGGTTTCTGTTCTTAGTGTAATACCACAATTTAAAGTTACCAGGATTGAAATAGAAAAGCCGAGGTAGCTGAAATTCTTATCACAATTCCAGTGGTGGGGAGGAAATGCAGAGGCTTTGAGTCTACTTGTGCTACAGATAAAATCAAGAACAGAAGTTATTCCACGCAGTATTTTTAAGTAAAGGCCAGCTTAAGTCCAACATGCCACTGTGTTTATATCAAAAATTAGTACATGTGTGTATTTATAGCATGCAATCTAAGAGCATGTTTCACTTTTTGCCTCGTGATAGCCAGCAGCATTGCTGTTGTAAATGTCTTTGGTCCCTTTGCTAATGCAGCAATAATAAGAATTATTTCCAAAACAGGTAACAAAGAGTAATTTTAGCAATTAACAGCAACAGTCTTATTTCATTATTAGATTTGCACATGCTCAGTTTTCAGATCCCCCTTTTTTTATACCTGAGGGTTATTTTGTCAACATCATGTGGCTCAGTCTAAACAAATTCAGTCTAAAGCATGGCACCTCGCACATGGATGACCTCTGCGAGTCACTGTGTCACAGCCTGGAGCTGTGGAAAGCCTTGGGTGCCAAGCTTTTCTTTTTTCAAGTGGGCACCTGGCATTATATTGATGTTTCTGACCCCATGAGGGCAGTTTCTTGGAGGCAGGGGTGTTGCATGGGTGTGATGGGGAGCAGAGCTGGTGGTTGCCGTGGGTTAGCGCTGACGTGAGGTTTGTGGATTCTCGCAGCACCCCTGCCTGATTGCCTGCTGCTTTTTTGAAGATTGCATTTTTTGGGATGTTTGTCTGTGTTGCTGATTTCCATCACCAGTTTCATTCCTTCCATTGCCTCCCATGACCTTTGGGGGGAGTGTCCACAAATTGGCTCCTGATACTTTCCTCCTGCTTTCTTTTCCTCCTCTCTCTTCTTAAAGGAGTTTTCCCTTCATTTTCTTCCCAATAAGTAATGATGCTGGATTGCTTTTGTCAGCAGAAATCACTTTTGAAAGGGTACCCAAATAATCAAAACTTCAAAATATGGTATCGACATAAACCAAACCACTCAGGTAATGAGAGAAAGGAGTTGATTAATCACCTTTTCCTTCTGTAATCCAGTCGATGATTCAGGTCTGAAGGACCAAGAAAGCCTCTCCCAACACATCAAGCTGTTCTCGAGGTGGCTTGAGATTAACAGATGAAATATAATGCATTGTAATATGATTCGGTACCTTAAAAGTAGAGTAACATAATGACTGTCCTATCTAGATTCACATTTCGCGGGGGGGGAGCTAAGTCACGGGGTTCTTTTAGTCCTGTCCACTCTCTAACATACCAAAGGCTCGTTTGCTCTTGGGGGGGAAACTGGCAGCTTCTGATGGCGTGACATACACGCACACAGCACGAACGACTCTGGCTTGAATGTTGTCCCTGAGGTATAACTTTCCAAGCTTGCCCAAATTTTTCTCATGGTCTAGAAAACAGAGAATAGTTCGTCCTTAATTTTTTGCAGCATATGATGTTGCGTCTTTAGTTGTCAGCATGGGAATTGAAAAGAGATTTTATAAACGTTGTCTCATATAACTTTCAAGTTAAGGAAAATTATAACCCCGTCCCCTGTGCTTTAACTTCTTTTACATCAGGTGGCATTCCCACTTGCCTCAGAATGTTTATTTTTATGCCTAAAACTCCACGACTTTCTCTGTAAGGAAAGAAGAGTAGTTGAGTAAAAGCATCATCTTTAAATTATTTATGCCCCCTCTGTTTCACAGTGAAAGATGCTTCTCTGAATGTTGTTTTAAAAGCTCCCAAGTCTTTTAACTCCTATATTTTATCTTTGGTTGATGCCAGCCAAGGGTCAAAGTCAAGCTAATGTTGAAGCTGCCAGAATTTATTTATACAGAACCGGAAGCTGCTGAGTGCATGACACTATTTAACAAAAGTGAAAACGTGACCGGGAACATTCATACTCATTTCTCAGACTTAAACTGTTTACCTTGTTGGGGCAGCTGGGTACTCCCAGCATTTTCCAGGGGAACGGAGCAGTTGCCACTCCAGCTGACATTACCTGGATACTCATGGGCACAACCCCTCTACGAATCAGGCTTGGGCACGCCAGCGCTCCTCCTTCAGTGATGCAGCAGAAAGCCTCCCTTACCAACAATTATTTTCTTTTTACAATTAAGCCAGCAACTTCTTACTAAACTGCCATATGCAATTGCTTAAGTAGCAAGGATTTTGTTTCTCTCTCAGCCCACTAATCCCGGCGACGTCCTTTTGCAGTGATCCGGGATCCCCTCCCCAGGCAGTGCGAGAGCGGGCAAGGACCCAGCCCCAGAGGCGACCGCAGAGCCTTGAGCCTTCCCTTCCTTCTGCCGCTCCTGTCCTCACCCCGTCTCCCATCACCAACACTCCATCTGCATCCCCCAAAGCAACCAGACTCCGGCAACAGCCCCCCTGCCAGCCCGGGTAAGCAGAACAGGCATTCACCATCGCAGCGTTAGAAGCTGATTCACCAGCATCGGTTACTTTATGAGACAATTCATTTAACCAGGAAACCGTAAAGAGCTCCGTTGTATTTTTTATCTGATTGAAAAGTCCTTGTCAAGCAGTCCTCTTGCAGGGAGCGCTCTAGCCGTATCCTTGGGGAATTGTTTTCCTGGTGCTGTGTCCAGCATCACAGGAGGCTGCAGAGTGCAGACACGGGCGTCTCGCACCTTGGGCCAGCCCGCTCGGGTGGACCAAGAGCAGCACAGTAACCAACTCCGAATTTAAAATATTTCCCTCATTCTCCCAGCTCTGAGAAAACGATCATAAATAAATAGGAAAAAAAAAGCATATTACTACTGATCTGTATTTTATGAAACTAAATTCTGTCTTCAGCTGTGCTTTAGCGAGCGCTTTGAAGTTGCTGGAGCTGTGAGTATATAAATGGAAGTACTGGTTGGTTTACGCTTTCTCTAAATAACATCAATGTTTACTATAAAAGTTCATTCTAGATTACATCAAAAACAAACACTGAGCTTAGACATAAATAAATATAAATACTCCTTATGCAAAATATTTGTGACACTGCAAAATCTCACTATAACATAAACCAGCAGCCAGTGGGTCAGAAACACCCACATCCTTTACCCTAGTGGCAAAAGCTGAAATTCTTTGGTTCTTTTCATCTGAGGATAAAATCACAGACACTCAGTTCAGAAAACAAACAAATATTAACAATTCGTATTAAGTACATAATTTGCCAGAGCTGGAAGTCACTTGTTATCAATTACAGCTTTAATTTATTCCGTACTTGACCTTTTGGTACTCGCAGTGTCTTTTTTGCTTCCAAAGAGTATTTTTCCAAGGAGCTTCGCTGAAGGTTGTCGGTCTTTCAAAGGAGGTTTTCCATCTCATGGTGTGCCCAAAAAATTATTCCCAAACAGGTTCCTCCTGAGCTGGGAGAAATAAATCCTCCTTGCTCTGAGAGTAGTTTATTGGTGTCTGGATCTGTGCACCCAGATCTTACATGAATATAGGAAAAATGTAGAAGGATCAAGCTATTCTTCATTAAATCCCTAAATAAAATCTAAAGGAAAATTTGATTTACCCTACATAAAGGATATGCTGTCATATTCCTCTAAAATAAACAATAGAGTTTTCACTTTGATCAGCAGTCAGAATGGTATATGAGAATTACTAACAAAACATGTTAGTTCTTATTTTAGTTTCTTCAATCAATCATTTTTGTAAACCTTTTCCTTCTGATGTGATTAATGAGTGTGATTGTAAACCAACACTGATAATAAAAACTGCATTTCATAAGAGGTGTTTAGCCAAATTCACAGGAAAGCGCTCTCGCCTCTCATTTAGACCTCTCGCATACAGATTATCTTGCGAGGCATCAAACCACATAAAATGAACACTGATTTCAGCCAGCCCAGGGTTTAGCTTGTAGAAGCTAAAAGCTTGTACGAACAACTTGTTAAAATTCATCTATCAATCAAAACTGTTTTCAGACAGCACTAAAAATCCAGTTTCCATGAAAAATTGTTACTTTTAATTTCAGAAAATGAGAGATGAAAACAAGCAAAAAGGTAGGGATCCCATGATATCCCATCACTGTATCTTGGCAACTAGTAAAACACACTTGAGTGTCCTTATGTTTCACCTGCACACATTTTTTCACAAAATCCTTCACTTAATATTTTTAAAACCCACCTTTCTCATGTGTCCTCCACATCACTCGCTAGATGCGCACACACGAAGCTTAGTTGTGTTACCGCTTCCTTTTTTGGTGTAGATGTTTTTTGGTATGGATTATAACTTCCTTACTATTAAGGAAATTGTTGCTATTAAGGAAGTTATTGCTGTTATTACGGTCCCAGAGATTTCCTTTAGCCTGTTGTGTTTTCCTACAATCTGTTCGCTGAACCCATTAAAAACCTGTGCCTGGCTCCGAGTGCGTATTTGGAAGCCACTAAAAGATCCCGGGCATCCTCCCTGCTCCCTGACACAGCCCCAGTGCCACCACACGCGCCACAGGTAACAGCAATATGCGGCGCTGTAGAGCTACATCTTGACTCTTTCTCCTCATTTTGTTTCTGTCTAGTTGTGTTACTGATTTATACTGGATTTTATTGGGCATCTATAACCCTGTAAATAATTGCCTGTAGGGCATCTAGAAGCAGTTATGACCATTCCTTCAGTGTTCCCATCTTATAGCTCTACAGCATCACTTTATTAACAACACATTACATTTTCTGGTGTTCTGCTGGTAATAAATGTCATCAGATGGTAGGTTAGCTTTAGCTTTCGTTCTTAAATTTCTCTTATTTTTAGTTATTCAAAAGAAGTGCATTGTACTGAAACACACTATTAGAAGACTTTTTGTGCTAGATGTATGGGCAAATTGTATAAGCTTTTTGTGTAGGCAATCTAAAACCTATTTTGAACATACAATGAGAAGTACTTACCAAGTAAAGTTTCTTTTTTAAACTGGAGACCCCATTCCTGGCCCTACTGGTTATCTAGAAGAATGAACTGGCACACAGCAAGTGGGCGTAATACTCGGTTGCCAGAGAAAGAGGTGAAAGCACAGTCTTTTTGGTGGTTCATGACTATTTTTAACTTTAATTTCCGTTGTAATTATTTCCTTTCCTGGATTCATAAATCTGCAGTAGCCTGTTATATAAATCTCATCTATCCCATGTTTACAAATAATTCTGGCTTAAATTCTGTGTTCTTTTTCCCACAGACTTGCAGTTTGGGTGTATAAAGACATACGCAGGATATCACCCCGTGTTTAATACTAGCTCTGCACAATAAACCTTTTGTAACGACAAATACCCACCTACATTTCTTTTAACCTCCTCTAGCGTTTTTGTCGGGGAAGCTACTTTTCACTTGCTGTCTCAATGGCTGCTGCATAGTAGGATAATACTGAGGCTTTGTGGGGGTTTATCCCTTTCATTACTCGTTCGTTTTTTGGTTTAAAAAGAATAAGAAGGGTGGGGGAAATCCAACAGTGAATTCTTCATGCACAAATGTAACATGGATTTTAAGGGGTGATGTAATTGTGCAACTGAAGGAATAATCATGCTTAAGTGCAGGTTTTAGGAAAATGATATAGAGGTGAAAGGAGAGATAAAGAGGAAAAAATCAAGCATATACTGGAAGGAGAAAAAAGGTATCTATGTAAAGGCAGTAACTGCTGCACAGAAAACCAGACCAAACGCTCTCAAAATTGTGCTCATAGAGAACCATTTCCCACAGGAGATGGTGGATAGTCAGCTGTGCAACAAGTTATTGCGCAATGCACCTTATCCGTGCTCAGCACTTGAAATGCTTGTGCTCCACGTGACCAAGGGCTTTGGAACTTGCCTGGGAGATCCTCTAACACATTATATATCTATAATGTCATCTGTTTCCAGTCTTTTGGGCATAGCTGCGTGTGCAGTATTACTACGAGACCACAGAGGTGACCACACTCAGCTAGAGCACTGCCTGCTCCTCTGAGTGGGTGAAGCGGCTGCTGTGTAGGCATTTTCCAGGTCTTCTGAGCATCTTCCAGGATAAATGGGAAAAATACAAGCATTTAAGTGTTGACAAAGCTATAAGGACGATGTCTTAATTCATTGTGTATACCTCCATGTGTAAAGGCTATAGTGTCATATTGGAAAGATACTGCATCTTACCTTCAAGGCTTACAATATTTATGGATGAGCAAGGTGACTTTAAAAATGTCACAAGCGGCAATAGAAATAGAAGAGGAACCACTTCAAGACGTTCTGCGATCAGGGAATTAATCAATGAGGAGTCAGGACCGGCCATGGAGCTCTGACCCATGGAGAGCTCTCGAGCCCCCACCTCGGAGACTGATGCAGTGGGACCATGTCAGGAGAGAGAGCGGAGCAGCTCGTGCAAGGCTTGGTCCTGTTCTGGGTGAAATTACTGAAAGTTTTGACCATGATGTCTGTGGAGGTAGCGTGCATGCCCTTCATATTCCACAGAGACACAGATGAAATATTGCTGACACATTCGCAGTGTAATCATTGCAGATCCCACTTAGCCTGGTCAGTGCACAAAGTGGTACAAATAAATACATTGTTATTGGTAATAAAGTGTTATGATGAAAACTGGCCAGTGGTAACACTTAGCAATAATCCGAGTGTTATTGCTAATACACAGACCACAACCTTGGAGACATATGATTTTGATGGTTTTACCTAATAAATGCTTCACAAATTATTTTTACAAGCAATAAGTAATTTATAAACAAGCAATTTATTGCATTTGCATTTGATAAACTACGTAGCTTTCCTGTTGGTATTCTGACTATACTATTCTGCTGTTTGCCACTGTGCAAGACTGAGTTGGTTTTTGCTTTAAAAAATCAGCTGCCTTCATTTTTTCTTTCTCACGTGTAGCTGGAAAATCATAGCTCAACATGTTCTGTTTGCACACTGTGTCCTCTCCATCTACCTGAAGGCCTTAAACCATCCTTGAAAACAGTCATCACCAGCAAGCATCCTTGAACTAAGAGTGAAAGTTATTTGAAGTGTCAGTGTTAAAAAGACAAAACTGGTAACCATTTCTGTGCTGTTTCAAAAGCTGTTATCTCAAATGCTGGATGCTGCTTATGGCAGTGGTGAAAATGGCTTTACCCCTTCTACGACTGCGGGTTTCAGCTCAGGTCACAGCGGAACCTCTCTGACCAGAAGCTCATTCACTAGTGCCAGAAGGACATAAACCAAACACCAGCTGAAAACCCGCTGAAATAGAGAGAGCAAAAGACGGCAGAGTTGATCTGCTTGAATTGGGCTCTCTCCGGCAGTCCCAGCATTCCCACATTTCCCAGTCTCTGAGCCTGGCAGGGCAGGAGCAGTGCCGAGGTGCTGGCACGGGGGAGATCGGGAAGTGCTAGCTATCTTCTAGCAGAAGGAGCTGCACAATTTCCCTTCCAGGCTGCGGTTTGCCTCTTCCTGGGCTCCATGTGTGCATAGGAAAGAAGGGTTTGTCTACAGACTTATGGCCTTCCCTCCTCCCCATGATGGCCAGAAAGCTTTCTTTTACGCAAGGAAAGAGCCAGTAACGCTTTGGGAAATGTTACTCTATCTTGAAGTGCCATTTCAGGAAATATTTGTGCTTTTTTCCAAGCAGTGTGCAGAACATTTTTGGAACCCGGCACAGCAGCGAGCCAGATAGTTTGTAAAGGGAGGGGCGTCTGTGAGTTGTTTTCTTTTGCCTGTGTTTAGGTGTTCCTCTTTCTCAAGTATTCTTCAGAAACATTTGTGAGTTCTCATGAACGCATCCACCTGGGCATGCATAGGAGTAAATCATATTATTCTTTCCAGATATATTTTCTTTGGGCTTTAGACAATGCTGCGTTGTGGCAAACGTGACAGCAATGTGACAAACATTAATACATTTTCCCAAAGATGCCCAATAGTTAGCTAAAGAAATGCAACCTTTTACTATTTTGTGAGTCAAGAAAACAAGCCTAGGCTTTTCAGACAAGTGCCAACAAATACTGGATTTGCCACGAGTCAAAAACTGGTAGAAAACTGTTCAAAACTCTACAGATACATTTCCTAATCACTGTGTGTTTCTTTGCAAGTTCCTAAAGCAAACTTCCCTTAGAAACGCTACCGGAGGACAAGATGTGACATGAGGTTTTAGGGAACACTGGAGGCTTTTAGATTTTTGCTGTGAAATATGTTTACAGAGTTCACATTTTATTATTATTAAATTTACATTTACAAGGGACAGGGAAGGAGAGAAACTGAAAATCAAACTTATTGTGGAAACTCTTTTCAGTATTAACTGTGCAATGTAAACGACTTTGCTTTTACCAGACTTCGCAAGTATGACTGGAAATTCTTTTGAAAGTGGGCTTCTGCTAAATTGACAGTATTCCTTTGACTTTGACCATAACGGTCATTGCTTTTGCAGACTTAGCAAAAAGGAAAAGTGCTTACTTAAGCACTAGCACTTCCACAAAAAAGCAAACCTACTCTCTTTTGGCCTACTGTATTGTAGATGCCGACTTAGTGTTTCAATCCAGAACGAACATCTGCGTAAGTCCAGAGTCAGCTCTTGCTGGCAGGGAACAGCCCTGTCGCAGCTCTAGATCAAATGGTGTCCCCTAGATGTATTTCTCTTTGTCGCTGTCACCCAGGGACACATGCTCTGAAAGCAAAAAGCCCCCCAGTGATGCAGCTGACTGCTGAGCCGGGTGCATCGTTCAGGCACCAAGATGGCTTTTCACTGGCCAAACTCCCAGAGTTGCCACTGGTTTTAATCAGCTCTTTTACACTTTATATTGATTCCAGATCTAATCCAAAGCGCACTGAAAACAATGAGGACAGGCTCTGACAGGGCTCTGATGATAATGACAGAAGTGATGGATTTGGTATAACTATCTGCAATCACATAACCCTTCTGAAGGCTGATTTATTTTTTAATGTTTTGTCGTTTTCTTCATGATTCCTTGTTTGCCACCTGCTGCATCTCTCACCAGACCCTCCCCAGCTCCACAGCCCCAGGCATCTGTGGCCACATGCAAGGTTCGGGGATGGAGGAGGTTGATGCTGACATACTGGAAGAGGCAGGGGTGAGCAGGGATGAGGAGAAAGTGCACACCGGCAGAGCAGTGAGCTTCTGAGGGGGTGACCTGTCAGCCCCTGCTCCCCTTCCCGGGACTGCTCAGCAGATGCATCTCCTGCAGAACCGAGAGAGATGAGGAGAGCGATGACGGGGGCAGGGAGCTTGGAAAGGGCTGGGAAGCTGCGTCCTGGATGTTTGCCAGCGGCATTGTTGATCTGTCTGCTGAACAAACAAATCCCAGCCTGGGACCTTGACACAGCCTTTTGGTGGTACTAACAGCCTTCCTTGCCTCAATGTGGATCTGCCTGGGACTCAGAAGTGATGTCTGCTCTGCCTGGAAGGTGCATGTGGTGAAAACTTCCAGCTCTCATCTACCAGTCACAACCAAGGATCTCACCATGAGTGTTAGGCTCACCTCTGAGCAAAATACCCTGGTTTTCTTCCCAGAAAGGCTGTGCCTGGTACACAACTGGGATGAGGTGAGAGCACACACGCACACACGCTGCAGACCTTGATCTCACAGTTGAGACCTAAACACCACAAGCAGATGAGCATCCAGCTTCTTGCCTACTTCCCCGGTCATCTCTGATGGTCAATTCTGCCTCGGCCAGCCCTGCCCCTGTGATATGAGGACAGCAGGAGGCACCCACACTTTCACACAGTGTAGAAAATCACATGAGGATGGAAAATTACTTTAAAACAGAGCTCCTGTGTTTTAGAACAATAATTAGTTCTTTGGGTGTTTCTTTCTAGATAGCCTGGGAAAGACAGTTATCCGAGAGTTGCAATTAAGAAGCATCATGTTTACTTTTGAGTATGAGAAGGAGGTACTAAAAGCTGATAACATCTGTAAATAACAGCAAAACTCAGTACACTGAGAAGGGCTGCTCTTGGGGCATTGGGGAGGTATTTGTTTGGAGAGGTGCTTTGTTTACATCTTAGATTCAGGCAAGAGAGTCCATTCTTGTGTGTGCTGTTTTGTTTTTCTTCCCTGAACTGCAGTGATTGTATTTTAAATTCAGAAAGTAGAAAGTTCCAGCAAGTACTTCAGAAGATTATCATACATTCTCTTACATATATTCTGTGCTGGATCTATTAAAAAGTATCAGCAATTCTCTGAGCTGTGAAAGTTCTTCCCCAGCCCTCCTGGCTCAGTTCCAATAACAAAGTGACTACCACAACCTTCTGTTCAGCTAACAACTTCTTGATGACCTTGTAACAACCGTGTCAATGCCGTACTGTTACCCAGTTCCTGTAAAAGAAAGAGACATGCGATATTGAATTAAATGTGCTGCTTTTTCCTTTGCATGTGCAATGCTAAGGGGCATACTCAGACAAAATATTTTGCATAATTTCATTGACTGTTTCAGTAAGAGCTTTTATAATGAATCCCAGTATCGATAGACCTACATTGCCTCAAACGTCAGCTTTATGCTTTTGAAGCATTAAGATGCCGCTTTTGTAGAGTCTCTGGCTTTATCCAGACTGATAAGGAGTCTTTACAGCAACTGTTATTGATTCCAGTCTGCATCGTTAGGCGACCATCAGATGATCTATGCAGGTCTCTCCTATATGTCAGCAGCCGCTATCTGCAGGCAGTCACGTCCCCACAATTCAGCCAGGGAACAGCCTACACGAGCTCTCCTCACCCACTCTAGTGTAAAATCAGCCGAGTTACTTCACACAGCCATGGCAGCAGTTCGAATTAGAGGGGCTGCCTTCTGCGATGCTGCTGCTGAGGAGCACTCCAGTGATTTGTTCCACTACCTGAACTGCCGGGATGATTTCTGGCAGAGAACAAGCGGCTGTGGATGGCTATGTCTTAAGCTGCCACCACCTTTCCAGCAATGATTGTCAGATCACAGCTTTAGTACAGGAAACACTTAAATTACTGTTGGGATTTAAACCCTGGTATGATCTACTGTGGAGTACATGAAACCATCATAGTGTACCAGCATTTTCCAGAGCCTTCTCTACATACATACATGTTCCTAATGGTGGGTACTTTAAAGGGCAAAAGGTTCATGCAAATACCCTCAGTAGCAGCGGACTCATTGTCACTAACATTATCAATAGTACTTATTGTAGATTCTGATGCAAAATCATGATGTTCAAATCGAAGAACAACACTGCAATTCTTACTTGTATGCATAATCTCTATCGCCATAATTTCTTCTGCAAAACTGTCAGGACATACAAGTAGAACTGGCCAAAGTTAGTTTTTTGCATAATAACTGAAAATTTGTGATAAACTCACATTATATTTAGCAGTATCAGTGGGTAAGCAGATCAGCTGACACTTTTGTGCTCCCAAACACCATGTGGCCCTTAGGTACTATTATCTGGAAATGGGTTCTCCTGCCTGAGCACTTAAAACCCACAGTCTAGACTTGACAGCAATGCACTGCAGAAAGCACATAGTTTAACGTGCTGTACTTGCTTTCCCTTTCATTTTACCTGTTTGTAAATTTGTCTCATAGCTCCTCCTTTCACAGGCTCGTACGCACCAGCAGCCCACAAAGCAGGGCAGGGGGTTGCAGGGTTTGCAGAGCTCAGTTTGTGAGAGTGGACAACGGTGGGCTGGGTGATGGAGATGGGCTTTCTTCCAGCATAAACTCACTGCTTTAGGGTGTATTGCTAGCTCCAGGAAAGCTTTTTATCATCACTTCAGAGGTGGCGTATCTTACTTATTGTACCTGTAGTTTTACCTACTATAGATCTTTAGTAGTTTTTTTTCCATTCGTAGCTGTACTTTTTTCCTTCTGACCTGGCCTGCTCTTTCTGACTGTATCTTGTTGGTTCATCTTATTTTCTCTGCAGCCTATAAAAGAGAAAAGCACATGTAGCGTCCCTCATTTGCTGTATCCCAGAACTTGGGAATTTTCTGGCCTTTTTTAAAGTTGATCTGTTAGTTATTGCAAATTCAGAACAAATAAAAACTACAGTGACAAAAGATGAAAAGTATTTTTCCACCTTTGTAAACTTCTCATAAGTTAATTCCCAGTTTAAATTTAAAATCAGAAAGAAGGAGGCCAAATCATCTATTGTTCTTATTGAACCACATACAAAGACTGAATTTTATTATGATACAAAAGGAAAGAATTCGTCATCATTAACTATAATGTTTTCGGGAAGGAGGTTAGATAGGAGACTTAGCATCATTAGAGGTTTTTATCTAAAGATTTCCTGCCTCAAGTAATTGTTCTGAAGAAGTAAACACAGAGATTATGTCATTAATTCTCTCTAATGAAGTTCTGTGGTAAGTGGTGCTTTGTACGCTCATTTGAAGAATTTTAACAGAATCTCCGGGTTTTTATTTATTTATTTATTTTGCAGATGCTTTGCAAAACTGTGACCAAATAGTATATTTTGTGTTCACTGTATTGCTACTAGCTTACTTCTTTGAAATCAAATGAGGCGGCTGGTGATGCAATTTGTTTTCATAATTACCAACGGCAGTCTCAGGAAACTAACACGGACACAGCAAACATAGATAGTTGGGTTTTTTATTTTGTAATATTCATTTCTGAGCATAAACTCAGAACATATGGACGTATCAGTTCTCTGACATCTGTACACTCCTATACTGTGTAGTCTGCACAAAGTATTTGTAATGGATGACCTGCTCAAACACTCTCGGTATCCATTGTTTAGTTATTCTAAATACTCTTCCTATTCTCTGTTCTGAAATATTATTCCCCTTGGAAACCACCATCTTCCATTCTACAGGAGGCAGAATTAAAACAAGAGGAAGTGTGTTTATTTTAGGTAAACACACACACATACACATTTGTGCACACACCTGCACAGGTGAGCGCTACTTTGAAGACTAACAGCAGCACCTATATTAAGAACATCCAACAGTTCTTATCAGAAAAGTCCATTTTCAACTGTTTATAATTCTATTAAATTTGAACTGCTAACGTAGCCCGTGGGTAAGGTTAATGGGGTCCTTCACTGTGAGAATTTAATTTTGCTGTTTCTCAGAGTGGAACATGGGGAAAATGTTGCTGTTGGGTATTAAAAAAAAAAAAATTAAGATATTTTCTTCTTCATAAAGTCCTAGTTGTCTCCCCATCCTGTGGCCTAAGGGTTTAAATTTCTCCAGGAATTATTCTTTGTGTCATAGATGGGTCTTCTGCTTTCCATACAGAAACTGAGCTAAATTTCAGTGAGTTTTAAGGTTCCACACCGGCTGTTGCTACGCATACATTATTAGGTGGGAGGGTTATGCGCTGGCACCACGGAGTACCCGGACGTCCTCCATCTGCCTCCAAGCTTGCCCATGGCAAGTGTGCCCACCTCTGCCAGCCCCGCACACCCCCACTTCAAACCTTGCAGCAGCTAAGGCAGGGGGCCCAGAAAGCACCCCAATTTACAACCCGGGCTCCTCCCTGCTTCAGGGGGTAAAACCAGCGTAAGGCTGTCTGATAAAAAAAAATGGATCACAATATATGCACACAGAGGAACTGAACTGAAGCCAGGCTGATACGTTCAGACCTTCATTTGGCAGTTCCTAACTTTGCAGTCTGCACTTGTTCCTCTGAGCGTTAGTCCACATTGTGCACATAACCATGCTTTGGGCAAGTGATTCTTTCTGGTTTCCCATTGCTCAAGATACTGAAGTAGAATAACAGAGAGTGGTTCCTTCAATATTTGGAGTATGTGCATTTTCAACTTCTATGGGAGACTATAAAGAAATTCCAGTAGGTACTCTTCCTATCAGCAAATCTGACAAAGAGTACTTTTATCTTTATCTTTTTATCTGGTAGTACAAAATCCTAATTTCAAATGCCGTTTTAAAGAGTTTTCCCAAAGAGATTTCTCCTCAGGCCCCTTAGTAAGATGTTTCTCTAAAGGGATCTCATGAAAACCTTTTTCTGTTCTTGTATGGCAGGCATGGTCTATTAGAAATTAATTTCAAACATATTTTCCTGAATGGAGCTGCATTCTTGCAGCTATTGGTGGTGCAAGTAGTACTTTGTCACCAATGAATCATCTGATTACAGAATTTGGGATGGTCACAACTGGAAAAAATCACAAACACCAGAAGTTACAGATTACTGATGTCCTTAAAACCTGTCTGCCACAACCAGCTGCACTCCAAAAAGCTCTCTGATTAAAAGACAAGACCATTTGACAAAGTTCTTTCTGTACTCGCAGAGCCTCATTCTGTGGAGGAGAGAGTCTCTCACAAGGCAGAATAAGTAACATGAGAATTTCATGATCATTATCTGTATTTCCTGCGGTGTTCTTTGTTCTTGCAGCATTAATACTTTGCAGTATTATCTGACAATTTACCTTTCTCAGCTTCCCCTCTGCACTGTGCAATCTAAATACCTTGCAGGATCTTTCAGGCACCATTTTCTGGTCTGGTTTCAGTACATTTGTTTGCTTTTGGTATGGTTAACCTCCGGTCAATAAATTAAATGTACTTTGTTTCCTACCTTTAGTGTAGGACCTGGTCCTCTAACAAAATTTTGACCTTCCTTATTTTACAGAGCAGTGTAAGACTTGTCTTTGATGACTTTATTATGATATTACTTCTCACCTGTAACTCTCAGCAGGGTTTAGAAGCATGGGAAGTGAGGGGAAATAATCTACCATTTGCTTTCTCATTGCATTCTCACAGTGGAATTGCTGGTAGGTAATCTGTAATGCCAATGACTTTTCAAATGCTTCCATCTTTTCAACATTTTCATTGAATGCTTTTTGTTTTCCCATGCTTACATATGCAGAAAACCGGGTAAAATTGGTGAAGGACATAAAATTATGACAAGTTTTATAACTTGGGAAAATATGTTTTCCAGTATGTTATTCACATGAAAATAAATACTTGCTAAACTTTTTTTTTTTTTAAAAAAAGAACAGATCCTCTTTCTATGAATCAGCACAAAGAACATTCTTTTCCTCCTAGAAACTTATACATGCCTTAGGGGAATAACACATAGAATGACTTTCTTAACCATTTTTCAGCAGATTCTGCAAGAAATATGAGGGGTCAGACACTGGAATACACGGAAGCTGGTGCCTTATGGAGACTCCTGGCTCTCACTGCACCAGTAGCAGCAGTGGTGTCGAAGCCCAGAGGGAAGCCTGAATCCACAGCATCCAAATGGGTGCTGGTGTGGCCATGGGAAGCAGTGAGCCTTCCCTCTGCAGTTTGCACTCCTGCTCCCAAGTACCTGTGTAGCACCTCCGTTAGCGAGGACATTGTGGAAGAGACTTGAGTAAGGCTGGCAAAAGAAATCATACAGCAAAGGCTTCATTGTTCCTCCCTTGTCAAGTCTCTCTGCTCCAATTTGCCTTCTCCTTTGTTCCCAAAGGCACATTAGAGAAGAGAGAGCGTTTGTTCTGTGTCTGTTTCTTTCAGAATAATGAGCAATCCTTCCTATTATCTGATTAGTGCTTGCTTGCTACTGTCCAAATTAATTAAAAATATATATAAAAAAAAGAGGAAAAGAATTATTTTAGTATTCTACAGCGTTGAATACCTCAGACAACACAGCTGCTTGACTGCATGGTTTGGGACGACTACTCTTGACTGTTGCAGCTGTGGGCATGTGGAGAACAGTAATGGTGGCTCTGAGCAAGTATATTCTCAAGATCGAACCCATTTCTTATGCAGTTTCTTGGGATTAGGTCTGCAGGAGCCAAAGTATTACAAGTCCCTGTTCTCTGAGGTAAGATTCCTTTGGAAAAATACAATACGCTGTTTGAGGTGTTTTGTTAATAGCATCCAAGCACGCAGGTAGGACGTAGCTCTCCTCCCACAATGCAAAAATACACGAATGATTAATAAAAGGTCTCGAATTCAGGGGATTATTCTGCCTGTGACTTAAGCCTGAGGAGGATCATTATCACCAGCCAGCAGAGGATCTATAAATAACCCATGGAGCTGAGTTTAAAGCATTAGTTTAGCCTCTCAGTGGAAATTGAGTGCATTGTCTAAGTGTGGTTAGAGGCAAATATTATCTTAAAGCAACTTATTGTTTTACTTCACAGTGGCAAGGAAATAAGCATTTCTTATTATCAGGACAACTGACGTTATTTCAGCCCATCACTAAGACTTGTGGCAGAACAGGAAGAAAGAATAAGGCACAGCTGCAATTCCCCAGCAAGCACTTTTTCTCAGAAACGGGGAGGAGTGGATATACTAATTCTGAAAAGCCGGACTAATAATTCTGGAAATTGATTCCATCTTACCCCTTTGGGGCAGGTAGAGCAGAAGCAGAAGCGCTGCAGCCAGCCCCACACTGCCGTGACCTGCTGGCAGGTCCCCAAGCCACCTGGGAGTAGGACCAGGAAAGGAGATTACACGCCAAGTCACTCAGCTGCTTCACTGAAGTTGCCAGCAGAAGTGCACGTAAGCGTCAGGATCTTTGGAAGGCAGTTTATTTGTCCACAGAGAACTAAGCTAACTACGAGGTAGTTTTGCATGGAGGATTAAACAACCATTAGGTGGTAACAACTTTTTGTCACTAACATCTTCAGCCAGATTGGAGCAGGTGATAATCCTCATAGACCTCCATATTTCTATGTATCTATTCTGAAGAAATGTTATCTTAATAAAAGTTTCTTTTATGTGTTTCTATAAAGGGTGTGCATATATTCTATCTGGCCAAGTATTTTGCATCTCCTCCAGCTACCTGGTTAGCTTATAAGGGTTTGCCAGATTTATCCGACGGTAAAGTTATGCTGTTAATCTTAGTTTGTATATTCAACCCCATGGTCCTTACATCTTCAGTGAAAAAATGTTGCATGCCTGCCAAAGAAAACATACAATATTTTTCTTGCTAAAACGGTGATATTACCTCCAAAATTGTTGATAAATGCACGTGCAAAGGCAAAGCAGTCCCAATACCAAGCTGCTAGAACTGTGATCATTCAAAAGTAATGCTTGAATAGGCTAGATCTTCTATTCTTACCAATTCAACAATTATTTACTTGTTATTAATGGCTACAAAAATTGTTTCATTGTTCTTAAGAACACTTCCAACCTCTCTGCTTCTATTACCTATCTGGAGACACTGAAACAGCCTGATACTTCCCTCCCTTACAAGATGAGTTGCAGGCAAGAGGTAACGGGAAAAAAAAAGGACAGAGAGACTTAAAAATACCTTTTTTACACATAAAAGCTGTATCACTGCACTTAGATAATAGAAGTATGATAGTCCATCCAGTGTGAATGTAATGATGTATATACCAGCCTACGGAAATATGGGCAAGTGGCTAAGCACTACCAGTGCAAGCTATCTGCAGGGAAAGTGTCCTTGAAGCCTATGATTTCAGAACACTGTAATGTTAAGGTACCATGGCTGCGCTCAAACTAGGTCAAACTAGGTCAGTACAGTTTCAGTGAAGAACTCCATTTTCAATCTACACGTTGTACAATGAAATTAAAAAGTAAGGGGAAGACGAGGAAAATAAGTTAGCAAAAGCCAGCCATTGTCAGGGCCCTGCGTGCACCAAGAGACTCTGCAACCTCTCACGTCCTTCGGAGGCACCTGGCTGCCTCAACACAGGTGGGTGAGAAAGGCCAGCTCTGAAATGCCATCTACCCATAGCCATATAACGCTGGGTCAGGCTTAGGTGAGAGAGCGCTGTGGGAAGCCACACCAGGGCTTCTTCCTTCACTTGGGAGGTGCATTTATGGTCAAGGTCTTCATTTTCGGCCCTTGCCTAAGCTATGTCGCAGGTCTGCCTGTGCTCCACCTTCTACTTGGCTGATGTTGACCTTGCCCTGCTGAATTGACTTCTTGGCTTGATCTTGGACCTGCCCCATCACTACTGGCTTGCCTGGTAATCCACTGGACTGTGGCTGACCCTGGTGAGTGGTACCAGACCTGCCCTGCCTTGGTTGAGTCCTGGGGGACTGCACCCACGTTGGTGAGGTCACTGCCTCTGCTTGTTTTGTCGTCACCTTGTAGTTTCTGGCTCACTTTCCCTTCCTGCTGCTCTCAATTACCTCTTAATGTTCACTAGAGATAGGTCAGGAGAATAGGACTGTAAGAATTACAGACCAGCTAATGGCGCTTTGATAATGGAACAATTATAAAGTACTCACTTTGTATTCATCCAGAGGACAATAAGGGCATAAAATCAGCCAATGTGGACTTGACCGATACATTTCAAGTCCAGCTCTTCGACTTTATAGATGGAACATCCAGCCTCGTGGGTAGTGGTTAACCTGTAAGTATGGTATAACTTCACTTTAATTAAGACTGTTGATATAGTTTTACTATACGGAGACATGAGTGGTATTCTCACATGAAAACTAAGAAACACTGGCAAAAAGGTGTTTTTATTAGGTAAGTGTTGAAAGCTCATATTCAAAATAATTGGCTCTTCACTGTCTCAGACCTGAATGTGGGCTTATTTAATGTTTTAATTAACAGCCTAAATGATAGGTATAGGGAATGCTTTTATGTAACGCTCTTTACAAAAGAAAAATAGTAATTGTTCTAGGAGTTATCCACAGAAATATAGCATGTAAGTGAGGTACTCTGTTGTACTTGGAACCTGATATGACCTAAATCGGAACATAATGCCTCCTTATTTGAGTACCAATCTCAGTGTCAAAAAGGATTAGGATAAATTTGAGAGGTGAGCAAGTGGTGAGAGGTTTAGAAAATAAGGCCTTTGAAGAAGAGTTGAAAAAAATGGATTTTTTTCTGCATGGGAAAGTGAGTGCATGTGGAGAAAGATGGGTGACATCAAATGTGTAAAAAATTGTCATAAAAGCATGGTAACCAACTGTTACTCTCCATAACATCAAGAACAGAAGAACAATTAATCTACTTTCTTCATGGCAAGGTAAAAATCCATCTTAAATATTAGGAATAATTTTCTAACTACATTTTAGCACTAGAAGAGATTATTTACAAAATTTACAGAATCTGCATTACCGGACATGCCTAAGAACAGGCTATACAAATATCTGTGAGAGCTACTAGATTTGATCCCAGAAAATGGAATTGATTGCTGGGATTATACCTAGCCCTACATTTCTACAGTTTCTGAGACCTCTATTGTAGGCAAAGTACATCTTCATTTAAATGTGGTATTCTATAATCAACCCCCGCTACACTACATTATTATCTTAAATTGGTCGTTGAATAGTTTCCTAGGTAAGAAAGTTCAATGCATAATTTATAAGTTATTTTGTACACTTGTATGTATATGTAGATTTATATTAATATGCATTTTCTGCAACCTGACTAAGAAACTCTCATCCCGTTTGGCCAACCTATTGACCTCACTGTCTAAAAAGGCAGGAGAGAAAATACATTTAAAAAGCAGCCAGCACTAAGTGGAGTGAACAGTACACATTCAGTATTTCATAATCTGAAAGACCAGTTGTATTTACTGTTATTGCAATCACAATACAAAAAGGTATTCCCAGAAGTGTTCCCTGGAACAGAGCAGTGGCTGTTAATACAGCAGCAAGATGGCCAATCCAAATTCAGGGCAAAAGGAGCTGGGCAATAACCCAAACAGATATTCCTGAGCTATAAATCAATGAGAAATTAATGTTTTGGTTGTTTGAGATCAGCTCTTGCACAGAATGTTTTATTTTCCTTATCCCCAGCCTGTCCTGATTTTAAATGTATGTCAAAGTTATTTTTTATCCTTGACAATGACTGAAAATAATTTAATTTCTCATGCAGAGATAAAGATGCATGCATATTTTATATCGACTAATATTTTTTGCTTTTTTCCAATGCTTTACTTAAAAGCTCATAAAACTAATGTTTGTGTTCTATTAAAAAGGAAAGCCCTTGAGACCTCATATTCCCTGCCTGCACAGAACTGCACAGATAAGGGCAAGCTTCTCATAAATCCCTGCAACCTGAAAGCTGTAGTAAACCTTAAGTTTAACTATGTTCTGGAAGACGGGAAGCATTTGCAGGCATATGCAGCATCAAGGGATGTAACTCTGTTTACCTACATGCTGCAAAGGACCACATTCAGAAGGCAGAAGGCATCTGGCCAGGCAATTTGAGAAGCAACCTCTTCATGCAACTGTCTTGGCTTATTACCCACAGTCTTCTTTGTTATCTCCACTTTCATCATCAGGGTTTGCAGAAATGACTTCAGTTTCTGCCCAAGATGTCATCAGCATGAAAAGTTACCTCTTTGCTCATCATTTTCCACCTCTCCCAAAATCTTGCACGTCCCACGACAGGGAAGTTGTTATTTGTGACAGCTTATGCCTCTTCAGCGTCTTCTCTGGCTGCTGTAAAGAGATGATGATCACTTCTTCTCTTTACAGCTGCCAGACCGGACTGCTTTTGAAAGCAATTTCAAGCCTTTTTTGCCATGGAGCAGATGATCTGGCCCTAAACTTGTCATGAACTTAGATTTTGCTTAACATTTTGAGTAGCGGGTACACTATAGCAATTATTTATGTTCTTTAAGCTCTTTGAAAGAATAAAGCACTCTGTAAGCATTAAACATCTGTATGTATGGCAACATGACTGTTCCCAAGCGAATACTTGCACAATGTTGAAAGGCCTAAAATGAAAAAAATTTTAGGAAGCACAAGTAGAGAAAGTCACTATTTGTTTCAGTAACTCCGTATTTAACAGAGCATTTTACTTTGAAGTCATCAGCAAACGCAGGTGGGATCCCTTTTCAGTATCCATGTCCTTCAAAGGCAAGTACACAGGAACTAGTTTTGTACAGGAACAAATTTTTAATAGGTTTTAAAACAGATTTCCTCCTGCAGATTTCTCCACACAAGACTCAAACATACCTCTTTAGCACCTGAAGTGAGAATAAATCTTGTCCATTATAAATGATGGTCTCACAATTAAGCAAAGCTATGTTTTGTTTTCCCCACTAAACTCTTGTTTATCATATGTAAACATTGAGGACGTAAGCACTTTCTTAATAAAATCCAGAATTTTGAAGCTGAAATCACTGGAGTGGCTCTGCATGCTGTAATGTTGAAAGGAAATCTGAATCAGGGCAATTTTCTTCTGCCTGTCTAAATGCCAGCCAGCTACATTATCTCTGCAGCTCTGAACAGCAACAGAATGGTAACTAGTAGTCTAGACTAAGGTTTTTAAATGTCCAGAAAAGAGGGAAGGTGAAAATGTTTTTAGTTTGCAAATATATTGTATAATTTTATGTTAGAAAGAAGCCATGTACTGGAACCAAAAAAAAAGCATGTGAGTGGTCTGAGGAAAATAATTGCCACTTAAGAGTTTTCAAGTCCTTTGAAGAGCTTATAAAAGAGTATGAAGCCAGAATTTTCATGAAATTTCCAAACTGGTCATTGGAAGCTTGCTTTTATTATCAGATTTAAGTAGAAATGGCCGACACCTTTCTGGATCTTTCACTATTAAAAAAATAACTTGGAACATTCCATCCCAGGACTTGCCATAATTCTGTTAAGCTTTCGTTTATCTGAAGCTGACAGATACCCTGCTCAGAGGCAAATATTGAACCAGATGCCATCAGCATTTTCCTGACTTTTTTTGTCAGAACATGGTAATCTCATATACCGTCTCTAGGATATGTTTCTTTTTCATCTTCTTCCTCACATCCTCTATGTTTTCCTTCCTTCCTTCTCCCAGGGAAATGTCCAAATCTGATGGGAGTCACAACAAATCTTACAGTAACCCTTTTGGCATCTAAAATACCACTTCCAGCAATGGGTTCTAGTACAACTAGTGTCTCAAAGTGCTTAATATGCCTCTAATATGCCTGTGAAAATACAGAAAAACTTAGATAAAGCTGGAAAAGCTAAACTTCTATTCTTCTGTTCTGCATGACTTACCAGTGGCTGAAGTTCAAGCACCATTGGCAGTAGCTGTTTTTTCTTCACTTCTGATAGCCTTTGACCTCTTCCTCTCCATGTTTGTAAATTCTTCTGTTTCAATTAAAAAAAAAAAAAAATTTGACTTTGACAAAAAAACAAGAGTTACCAAGTCGAACTGCTCCCAACAAGGACATTTGATACCAGCTCAGAGGCTATCAGACAGGATTGTTCTTTTAAAACCTCTGCATAAGTTTTTATATACAGAGAAGAGAAAAGAGAAGAGAAGAGAAGAGAAGAGAAGAGAAGAGAAGAGAAGAGAAGAGAAGAGGAGAGGTGTAAAAAAGCACTTATACACTTTTTTTTTGAAGAAAAGAAAAGCACACAGGAAAAAGGAAGTATTAAGAGTAACATCCATTTTTGAGCTGTAATTTTTTTTTATCTTGCTAGAAATTAAAACATGATTGGCAATGTATTTAAGAAGATAAATCAAGCTTTTGGAAAGTGAGCTCTGGACTCAAATAATTGCCTCAGTCTTTCAGTTCTGCCTTCAATTCTGTCCCTATTTCAAGGTTTTAAAATATGATTTTGTTAGTAAAAAAGACCAAGGCACAATCATAAGTTAAGTGTTAGCAGCTATAAATGACCTCCACTAGTTCAGTTATGACATCACATAAAATCCATGTTAAAATACAGTGACCTCAGCACTTCTGTGTTTCACAAAATTCTAGAAGTCTTCCATCTCCATTTTGTTGCTGATATAAAGTGATATCCTCTGTCAGAGCAAAGCTTTGCAATTCGTTTTAGAGCTTCCCTTTCCTGACTACAATGTACCACCTGACTTCATGGACCAAATAAAGGTCGCTAAATTGGAAAGCTCTTGTTACATTAACGCAGGGATTTAGAATGACTATTTGGAAGAGCCGCTCCTTTTCTCCATTGATAATATAAAGAAGCTAGGAAGACAGACTCTTAATTAATTTCTTAGATTAGCTACCAGAAGTTAGGCAGTGTGATAGTCTCCTTCATTCCTATTACTGCTCACTGCAGGATGTTCACCTGAGCTCTGAAGTAATCTAATAATTATGATGTAAATAACTTGGAGGTAGACGGATTTGAAAGGCTTTTTGCATTTATTACTGCCTTAGTTTTGAGGCTTGTGTCCTGAAAAAATGACATGCACAAATCAGTTGTAGGGTGCTGTGTTACTGCATGGAGTCACTAGACCACAATGACGCTGTTCAGCAGGGGACTGGACATGGAAAATGAGTTATTTGGACAAAGATAAAGTAAAGGTTCTACAATAGCTTTCTAACAAAGGAGGAGAGAGAAGCAGGTAAAACACCTAACTACTTTCAAGACAGGTCCCTGTAAATTTAGGGAGAGGATTTTGCAGCACTAGCTGGCAGCCAGGCAACCACACTAGATGCCCTGCCTTGCTCTTTTTCTAAGGGTGTGGACCTGCCACAAAGACAACAGTGGAGGATGATGTAATTCTGAGATATTCATCCGTTCCAGACCTGCCTTTGCCTGTAAAAAGGTTTAAATGTTTTTTATTTCTTAATTTTGGGTTAATTCTGTTAAGAGGTTTTATGGCTGGGAGCTAAGTAGGTTTGTGGCATTATATTTGCTGAAAGAAAATAAAGACAGTGATCACTGAATTGTACCTCTGGTTTCTTGAGACTATTCCCTTCATTTTAGGTAGAAGTACTTCTTGTGTCACAAGACCACCGCATTTCTCAGCTACACAAATCTTAACACCTTACTTGCTTGTTTACATGGCAATTTAGAAAAACAGGCTCCTCTCACATGATCTTGTTCTAGCAAAGCGAGCTAGAAATGTGACATATAAAATAATTCACCAACACCGCTATTCTCTTTTAGATTTCAGAACAGCTCTTTTTCTTCTCACTCAGTCTCATAAAAAATTATTGTTATTCTGAGGTCATCTGTAAATCAGAGTGCAGCACTAAAAAAATCAGGCTACGTAAAATTAATAAGTTTTAACAGAAATCAGGCAAATTGTAATTTTTTAATATAAGGAAGCTCAGAAGAATATATACATTTACTTTTAATACCAAATTTGTGTTTGGAACAATGCCCTTCGCCAGTCAGTTTTAATAGGAACACAGGATCTGCCATGCTCCATTAAGCCAGTGATCCATCAAGTCCAGTCTTCTCCACTCTGCTTGGCAAATGCAAGATGCTTCAAAGGAAGGCAAATTGCCCGTCATGCACTTGGTCAATATTTCAATTTGAATAGTCCATTGTGCAAAAGCCATTCCATTCTTCATGTCAAGTCCTTGTCCCATATGGTTACAAATGTTAAAGTAATCAAGTGGCATGAATGACCCAATGTACTATTTTAATAATATTTAAGGCTATGTTTATGCTCTGATTGGGTCTGTTTCTCTTGAACTGTCATTTGGTTTTGTGTACAATTCTCCTCACGTTCATTCTCATTACATCCCCTGTTTCTACTCTACTTCAATTCAGCAGCTGAGCACATCGATGGTATTCACAAATCCCCACAATTTTGCATCAGTCTTAAAAAATCGGTTATGATTTTAAACAGCCATTAGAGGATATTTCTATTAAACAGCTTCTTGGTGCAACAAAACAGCATGCACCAATCAGAGCACCAGTAGTGCTCCACTGAATTTTCTTCATTTGAATCATATTCTATTGCTGCATGGGAGTATCTTTTAATTTCTGAGGTGAGAAAAGTTTCTAATTTAGATCTCAATACTTTGCAGTTTTGACCCATGCCTAACAAATGCTAATGAATTGTTGGCTAAGGGACCTGGTGTGCTGTTAGATACTAGAAACCACAGGAAGGTATTTTCATTATTTCTTCTGATATAATTTGCCTATTTATTTATTTATCACTTTCTGGGCATAATATTTTTCTTTTCTTGTTCTCTGCTGTTTTTCTTCAGGATTTCAGTTACCGTTTGAGGGCCTGGGATATATTTTGCAATGTTTTCACCTTTCTTTTCCTCTAGCTGTCTTGCACCTTGGTTATAATTTAGGAATTGGAGTTTGTCAAACCATCTCAGATATGCTGGTTAGGTCCACCCTCCTACATCAAGAGTATCTTATATTCTGTGCAACATACAGATATCAGAAGGCAGAGGAATAAGAGAGGACTGGAAAGTAAGGTCAGAAGCAGCAATATAGTGACTGGTACGTTTTATATATCTATTTATAGTCCAGCTTTGTATTGTATGTTCTGTACTGTTGTGCTTCAAGGCTCTGCAACAGGGCAAAGGGGACTCTATGAGATGGTGTCTGTATATCTGTATAAGAAGCAGAAGGAAAAAACTTTCAAGATAAGTACGTGAAAAGAGAAAATAAATGGATACTATAAAATACAGATTTTTCTTTTCTTAGCTACGCTAGTTTGGGTAGAGCTTCTCTTTTTCAGCACTGCATGGCAGAGAGTATCTGAGGGATCCGATAGCTCTAAGGGAGCATGGGAGACAACAAATGTAAGAATATAATACAAGGAGGAGAAAAAGGTAGAGGAGACAAATGGAAGAAAAAAGTTTATACAAATCAGAACTCGTACAAGAACAGCAAGCTTTATGTGCCTGTTCACAAAATTCCCCGCTTATTTTTCTTCGTGGGATGAAGAGTCAGGATTAACATCTCAGTTTGTCATATGGATCTTTCAGTTCCTGCAAAAGTCAAGGACATCCTAGTGAATTTTGACTGGATTTTATTTGTGGTTTCCACAAAACTGGATGCTGATTATTTGTCTCAGCATAATCAGACAATGGGGAATCTAATAGGGCTACAGGTAGACACGGTTAAAGAAAGTGTCTAGCAGTCCTTTCATTATCTTATGAACTCTGTTGTATTAATTGTGGGGGTGTCACTGGGAGAAAAGGACAAAAATGCCGATACACTCATGTTTGCTTCCTTCCATTCCATCTCAATATCTACCTTATTTCTGCGGTGATGTCTTCTTTGAAGATGACTGAAATGAACTGTTGCCTCCTTGCCAAAATCTTTTTCATTTTCTCCTATCTCATTGGTTTTGGACAAGTCAGTGTATCACTGTTGGCCTTTTTAGAACTTCCCTTGCATTCACAATCATTTTCACCCTCCCCTTTTTATAATGCAAATGTATGTAACTGGGTGTCTTTTATCTGATACAAGGATCTTCATTACAAAGTGTCAAGAAGAAAGAACAGAGAAGTTAAGATACATTTCTGTCACTCATGTATGAGTGAGACACCATTTATATACTCATGTGCAATCAATCCTTTCCATTTGTGAGTGTCAGACAGAATGGGTAACATAGCAGATTCACTCTTGCTAAAAGGTTTGCTGAAATTATACTGAATTACGCTAAGCACTATCTGAATCTGAAAATGGACTGTTCAAAAATGGACTAAGTTAATAGCCTGTTTTAAAGTGGAAGTGCCTCGACTGTTAAGATGTTAAAGGGCTCCCCTTCAATGGCTTATGATATAATTTCAAAAATAGAAAGTTTGAGTGTGTAAGGCTCTTGAAATTTTTTATCTAATACTGCAAATTAGTTATTTTTTGAGGATTACATATATAAAAGAGATCTTATTAATTTCAGAATCCACTTTTGGCCAAATCTTTATTTTTGCAATTTTTAAAAATACTACTGTATGTCTTTTAACATGCTGGTTTTACAGGCAGGATGTAAATTTACAGTGTGTTTTTAACAAGCCTTTGAATAGCCTTTGGATCTCTTCAAATGAATTCCATAGGTTTCACATGATGCCCACATCAAAGTCCACAATGTGCAGGTTCCTAATTTTCAAAAATCTCTGACTTGCCGGGCATATATTTCTGTCAACAGCTGTTTCATCTGATAAGGAAACCATTTGTATCACTTTTTCCTTATAAACTAACTTTGATGCTCAGTATTCCAATTTTTCAGTGTTTACTCTACCTCTTGCTATGAAGATGAAATTTTATTTGAGCTTTCTATTGGTATCAAATGCCTGTGCTTTCTTCCCCTGAATCTAGAAGCCTGGGGGAATGGGGGGATTTCTACACAAAGACTTCATTGTTGCAGGCAGTTTCCACACAGCAGCTGTGATAATGTAATGAAAAATATTGGGGGAGATGGAAATACTTCTATTATGGACATATAAATGCTTTCCGCATGAAAGACATTTCCTTATGTCTGTCTGTCACGTTATTGCAAAATTGTTTGCCTCCTACTGCTCTTCTGCTGAAGCATCTCTGGTATCATTTTCTGAGTTTTAATGTAGCAACTATAGTTGCTGTTTACTCATAAAAATCAGGACATGGGTGTTTTAAAAATTAATGCAACTTATGAAGGTCTCCTGAGATTTACTTTTTCTCCTTAATTTGTCTGAGGTACCAGTCCAGCTGGATTTGGCTGGGAAAATTTATTCCATTTTTTCATGAATGTGGGTTACTTTTTTATTAAAAGCCAAATATGAAATTCACACTCCACTGAAAGTGGCTGTAACATTTCCATTCACCTGAACTCACCAAAAAAGTGACAAAATCCTTAAAGGTTTTTGCTTTCCTGAAGTCGGAAAAGTGAAGTTGGAAATCTGACCTCCATACCTCTATGTCAGCACCTGGTAACACATGCCGAGGTACCACAGGGACTGCTGAAAGACAGTGGTGCTGAGGTTCTGTAACCTTTCAGCTCTACAACCATCTTTCTCCCCAAAACACATATGAATTGAATGGGACATCTACCTCTTAACAACAGCAGCAGAGTTACTCTAGTTTTCACGGCAGAAGATATGGCATCTTCACTATGTTTTAAACTGACTTTAGGGAATAATTTATAAGTACTGTCACATCTCCCTTTTTCCACACTTTCCCATTTTCGCCGTCAGTCACTTTGAAGATTGTTACCAGTAAGTGTAGTATCTTCTCACAGAAATATCCTGTTTGTTTTTTTCCTCTCTTTCTGTTATTGAGCACCTCTCAACTGCTAGAAACTGTGGCATTTGCTCACTCCCTTTTCTGAAAAGTGGCTTTTCTTACATACAAGGCAGGAAAACTGTAACAGAAGTACATATAGGATTTTTTTTCATTTCATGACACAGAATATGTATATGGTATATGGGATCCCCAACACCTGAACTTGGCAGGAGTTAAATGCATTGTGTGCTATGTAAAAGCAGGCTCTTGGTATCTTGCGGCTGCTTTAATCAGACAAGTATAGAGCTTTACTGTGTCTCTTATATTGATTCTGATTAATTCCTAATGAATGTCTCTGAGAGCATCTTATTTCAGAGATAAGATGTGGCTTCTTCATAAGTTTATTACCAAGAGGCTTAACACTAATCCACCAGTTGCCAATATTATCTCCTCGTCACTTGGGAATGAATGATGATATTCGAAGTGCTCAGTGTTCCACTGTGCACTGAACAGCAAAGCATTTCAAAGTAAGAATTATTTGGTAGAGCCGGAAATATGATTTTTGCCATACCAGATACTGAGCTGTTTTTTCACTTGGCCACAAATGACTTGGGAGCTCTGCAGGAGGACGTACTCCCATTCACAACATAGCTACACTACTTAGCAGGATCTTCTTTTAGCCTCCTCCCCTTGTAGTTGCCCATTCCCCCAGTATAGCAAAGAAGCGATTTCGGATGACCCACTGAGTTCTGTCACTCAAATATTTAGCACCCGTGGTTGAGTGTTATCACGTATTCCACAGCAGCCCATGGAAGGCAAGATGACATTTTCAATCAACACTGCACTGTGGTATTTGCTTCTCTTCCAACAAGAGGAATTTAATGCTTTGAGGTATGGCAAGTAGTACCAGAGGGTATTTATCCAAGGGTTCTGATGCTATTTAAGAAAATTAGGCTCTGAACTATGACAGAATCAGGTAATCTTTCAGTCAAAATTACCAGACATCCTGGACAACGGAGCTTTGAATGGTGCAAACCAGGATGAAGGATTTTCTCCTCCTCAGGGAGCCATGCTTGTCACTCAGATTTGTCTTTTATAATGGTAAGCGGCTGCTTAAATTTCTTTCTGCTAAGGTGTCACAAGGGAGAATGTGTCCACAAATTAAAATATATTATAATATCAATTCAGAAAACAATGTGAAGAATCCACTTGGTTCTGGGTTTAAAAACCATTGTGAACTGTTTTAATTCATCCCATGACCTGTTTGTCTCTTGCTATTATTTTTATTATGTCCTGCTTCCCCTATCCTGATCCCTACAGTGACTCAAATCCTGCTCTCCCAATTAGAGAAAGATCAAACTGTGTCCAAATATATTCAGACTTAATTACTTGCACAGGACTGAAATAACTGACAATTTCCTAAAATAAGAGCTACTCTGCACTCCATACACCCATTGCAACTCTCAGTCTCATTAACTGAAACACTGAACACATCCATGCGACACATGTTTTTATCAACCAGCAAGGGGACAGAAGGATGCATTGCATTCATTCGCCCATATTTGAAGCACTGTCAAAAAGAAAACTTAGTTGTTAAAGATGTTGTCTTGTGACAATAAATTTATACCACACGGTTGCCAGCACTCTGCAATAGGCTAAGATTCATGTTTACATTTTCAAGGAGTACTGACTGACACAGGGGCAGGGAAACTAATTTGAGGAAGAAATTACAGCCTTATATAAAAACGATAAGTAAAGCAAATCTTTTCAAAGTATACTTTTTAAAGTTTATAAGCTACGTACAGTCCCCAGGACAATGTATAGATAAGGGAATTGATTCTGTAGTCCCTTTCCTAGTAGCACTTCTGTTAACTTCTGATTTCTACTAGTATGAGTGAAAAGAGAGGAATAAAACTTAATTAGCATAGGCTCAGGATCCTGTGGATTTGTTCAAAAGTGTGCAAAGACATTGGATTTGTTTAAAGACCTATCTGTCTTGCCTTAGAAAAAAAGGAAATAACAGGTGCAAATATGTAAATGTACACACAGTTGCCACTTAATGCAAAAAAAAAGGTATTTATCCATTTTGTATAGACATTTTGCAGACCTTTGAAAATGTAGCTAGTATCTATCTATTGGTTTTATTGGCACGACACTTCAGTAGCCTTTTAATATCATAAAGTAGACCATATAATACAGCTGCAACACACACCTCTGAGGGCCTGGTTTCCAGTACGTGATCTGACAGTATTTTATACCCACTCACTTTGCATGGGGCCTGAATGGCTGCACAGTGTGCATGAAACCACAGGCTTGAGTCTCAGGAATTTATCTTTTCATCTCACTTAAGAGCCTTAAACCATAATATTAGTTAGGCTGAGATCTGCTTACAGATCAGTGACATCACATCACTCCTCCTTTTTTCTTCATGCTGATTAACCTGTTTAGACTTTCATAAAAGTCCTTGATGTAGGAGCTAAATGTCCTTGAAAACACTGGGTTCTTGGCAAGTAGGCAAATTCCCAGTATGCGGCAAAGAAGGCCAATTTTGCTTTCATTACACTGTTGCTATTCCCACCAACTTCCCAGTTTTCATGAAAGTAGTACACACACCCGTTAGAGAAGGGTTCAGTGTACTGCACGACCTGGATTCTATTTCTAGCATTACCATGAGTGTCTTTTTGCCTCTCTTCACCCGTCACTTCAAGCAAATAAAAAACAGTTTTGTCTCTTGAGAGAAGATACTCTTACTTTTTTTTATAAAGCAGGAATATAATCATTTGTCATAATCATAGGATAAAAGGTTGTTCTGCAAGGGAAATTGTTACTAGAAGTTTCTTGGATCTTGCTGATTCTTAAATCTAAATCACTTAGTTTCAACAAGAAGGTCTTAGTGTCAACAATCCAATTTTCCACAGGCAGGTTAGATTTATTTTCAAATTAACACTGTTGAAATATACCTCTCAGAGAAATTCTGGTAAGAGAAAACCCCAGAGCATATTCATTAAATGACCTTTTTCCCCATCACTTGTCACAGTCTTACCGATTTGCATACCCACTCAGTTAGGTGCCCTCGTAGATCTGGAATGTATTACTGCTGTGCTAGTTCAGTCTGAGAATCTGAATGTATTTCCTGATATTTTTGTATACTGAATGCCAGCCAGCTGTGCTGTTTTCATATTTCAGATCTTTACTCCATTCATTTCTGAAGTTAAAGAAGCTGAAAAAAATGGGAAAGAGAAATATGGAACTCATGTTCTTGACAATATTTCAAGGAAATTTATTGCTGTGGGTTCTTTAGACACCTCATTTCAATTTAGAAGAGCTATTTTTTGATCACTCCCTTCCAGCTGAAGAATACTGCCAATAGAAATTTTAAAATCTGAATTGTGTATTTCTCATAATTTTGAGGAGGACAGAAAAATTCCACCAGAGAGTAGTCAATCTATATAAACAAACCTCTGTTCCAATCCAATTCCACCCTGTCTTGATCAAGCCAGTCCGGTGAAAAGCATGAGGGATTGTATTTGGGCTGCAATTCCAACTCGAACATGAAATACTTATGGCATTAAATCCATGTCCTAAAAAACAAGAGCATGAAGAATAATCTAGCACCTTCAGAAATATAGTACTGTATCTGCTATATTTCACTATTTGCTGTAAGTCTTTCAGGTTTTTCTGTTCAGTCTCTGTCCTTACAGTGGCATACCTTTCATTATTTTAATCCTGTCTAAGCAACTTCCAGGAAGCAGTTTTCTAAATTAAAATGACATCACTTCAATACCCTGTAAATTAAAGTCAGTATTCACAAAATGTACTAGATTGGCAGCCTTTGACTGTGAAGTCTTTAACCAGCTGAAACAACAGACGGCACAAGGTTCCCTGTATTGCTCTGCTGGTATTTCAAATCTATTCATCCTTTCTCACTCACTTTCTGCAGTTTGGCTATGTTGACATCTATCCGATACTTTGATAACATTAAATATTTTTGAGAAGAATAGTGATATTGGCATTATTGACATTATTAATGTTTTCAAAAATGTGTAAATGACTCATGAACAGAAATCTCTCTTTGAGAACATTCAGCCGTGCCCAGGATTCTGAAGGTGCAATTTCACTACTGTTAAGTATCTCGGTTGTTCTGGTGTTTCACAAGTGTAGCTTCATGCATCTTATTTGTCTGAATTTGGCACTTTGGAGCCTCAATCGTATCACTAAGACACAGCAATGTTTTTTAAATTCTTACTGTCAGGTAAGGCAGTGATGGCTGAAGTTTAACCAGACAAGGATTCTCATGTCCCTGTTCCAATACCGTGTTCTGGTGGCAGCCTGTGGTAAATTTTCTATACATAATTTTATTGTGACTGAGATTGTTTCCCTCCACACTTGTGTATTTGCACAAGTATTTCTAAGACTGTAACCATACAAAGCACATTGGAGATTTGTAATGGATTCTTTTGTTGTCACCCTGGCTGTTTTTCAGGTAGGATCTCCCTCAAATAAAAAGCAAAGGGGAAAATTCCTCCGCTATTATTGTGCTGTAGGGCTCCAATGCAAGCAAGTGCTGGCCAAAATCGCCCAGAAAGCAAGTAAAGCAGGAAGGGCAGGATGAAGAAAAGCACTTAATATAAATGCACGTAGGAACCATGTATTTCAGCTTGATGGCTTTATAACAGTATGGCAAGAAAGAGAAAAGGATTTGGTCATTTTTTCTTACATTAGCCTTTTCCTTCAGTATCAAGAAGGAATTCTCAACTTCCCTGACAAATTTGACTGGCATTTCCTTTCTCACACAGGCAGCGAGGGGAATCAGATTTGGCAGAAGTCCATGTTGCAGGGGTATTGTCTAGTAGAAAACCTGGCCTTCTACACAGTGCTTATAGTGCTATACCATGACTTTAATAAGGTGGTTTTTTGCCACTGTCTCACATGAATTCTCAGAAGCAAACTACAGAAACAGTCTAGGTGAAAGTTCTAAGGCATGAAATATATACTGATATATATAGTATTGTAATTACTTGGAGAGTTATCATCATTTTACCCCTCGAAACGGAGGGAAGTATCATGAAGGCTTCTGCAAGGATGACTTCCAAGTCAAGGATTATAAGTGACTTGGATAACTGAAGAGACAATAGTCATTACCTTTCATTACAGAAACAGCAAACCAATCTCTATTTAGAAAATACTCAAATAATGAGAAACACAGCCCACAGAACATGTAATTCAAATTAGTGATGGGCAGCAGAAAAAGCAAGAATGTGACTTTCTTAAGACTAAGAACCAATATGAAACCCCTCTTTTATCTATTTCTGAAAGGAAAATAAACCGTGATTTGTGGAAGCCTTGTTTTGAGCATACATTTGGGAAGCAAGAGCATTTCTCATCTACTTTCAGCTCTGCTTTTATGTTTTGTTCTCAAGGGAAATTCTAGAGGCAATTCAAAGTCCATTCCTGTAGCCCACTGTAATAACAGAGGTGTTTTTTTGAAAAAGGAATACAATATGGGCAGTATCATTTTTTAAGCCAAATAGCCCCTGCAAACATACGGTTTGATGCAAACAGATTGCTGCATGGCTATGCTCCAAAATATGTAACACTGATACCGTATGTATAATTAGTTTAAACAACTAGGCTGTCCTAAACGAATAACCCCAAGTACTTAAAAGTTACAGTAGCTACACTATATATTAGTTTCTTAGAGAGCAAAATTTGCTCTACCATGTACATAATTCCACTGAAGCTCAATGCGTTTTCGCATGTGATGAAAGACAAAAAACCACTTCCCTAAATAATTCAAGATGTGAACTAATTAAACTGATGGAAACAAAACCCAATTCTTTCCTCAAAGCCATAGCTGAGTAAATTATCTCTGTGAAACTCTTGGTTGGCATTTCCTGTGCTTCACAAGTATAAATTTTGTACATATGGAAAACAACAAAGGCAAAACCACAGCTGATACTGAAAACAGTGTACAGTGTGAGGTAACGAGCATTTTATACTAAGAGACTACTTAATGATGCTTGGCAGTGAGAATTCTATCTAAGCAGTCGTACTTGGATTTAAAGTCCACTTTCTCTGAAGGAAGTGGAAAGCTTACAATAATTTTAATTTCAGTAGGACCTGCGTTTTTGAATACAGATTCATGCAAATTTATACTGATTGCCACATAACGCTTCAAAAAAGTTTAAAGCAAGAGGAAAATGGCATCTCAGCAGTATGTAGCCAAAGGAACAGCTTTACTGTATATATAAATCAACACACGTAGTCTCTGTGTACCTACTGTTCTGAATACTCTGTATAAAAACACACGTACCCTGCCTCGATTTTAATAGGGTTGAAGTTTTGGCGTAGAATAATTTTCCCTATGGCATAACGTACTGAAAAAAAATCTCATAAAAGAGGTAATATGTCTCCATACCGCAAGAATCTTTGTGACTAATAATCTATAGGGTGTAATTAGCTCTGATTACATGCAATAGCCGTCTCAACATCCTCCCACTGTTTTTTAGTTTGACACCACACAGAATTAAACCAGTCAAGTCTCGGGCAGCGACATCTGGAAGACTTTGGAAAGCCTGACTCGATTTTATCATCAGTAAGTCAATCAAAACCAGTCCCTTTCTGCCTGAGAATTTTATCTTCCACCTGTTTCCAACCCAGGGCGGGATATTTCTCACAATAACGATCGACCTTTATGGACGGATTTGACCGGGCCGTGCACCGGTTTTGGGCCATTTTGGAGTAAACTGCCTTTGCCGGGGCAGCGCGGCCGCCTCAAGCCGTTATTGCTCGAGTACTCCGGCCTGCCTCAGGGCTCGCACCGCGGACGGGCACGGCTGAAAGGCCTCAGTACCGTCAGGGTACCGCCAGAGGACTCCCCCCAGCAGCGGCCATGCCCTCACCTGCAGGCAGGGAGCACCTTTTACCTCAGGGGCGGCGGCGGCGGGACACTTATAACGGCCCCGTGGCGGCGGCGGCGCCTCCCCCTCACACCCCGCCCCGGGCCCAGACGGCCGTTGGGCGGGCGGGGGAGAGGCGTCCCCTCCTCTCCGGAGCGCTCGCTGCGGTAGGCGGCTGCTCCTCTCTGCCTTGGCTCGTCCCTCTGCCTCAGTAACGATGCTGTCCTAGCGAGGGATGATGACAGGGAGAGGAGAGGGGCAGAGCCGCCGCCGGGAGCACTGTCTCTTCCTCGCCTCCCCGGCACTTGCCGGCCCCGCATCGCGCCGCCTTCCTGACGGGCGGCAGGAGGAGAGGGCGGAGGGGCGGCGGTGGTTTTATGGTGAGGGTTTTGTCCTCTCCAGGTGCTCTGTCCCCCGCCGGGCAGGGCTTTCCTCCTCGTCGTCCTCTTCCCCCCTCCTTCCCCGCCACACACGCTGCCGGACGAGGCCGGCCGGGAGCGGGAACAGCCGGCACCGCCGCCGCCGCCTGAGGGGACCCTGACCATGTCGAGCAAGAGCAGGAAGAGCAAGGAGCAGGGGAGAGTGACCTTCCCCCCGCAGGAGGAGGAGGAGGAGGGGGCAGAGGAAGAGGAGCAGCAGCGCCGGCGCCGCGGGTGGAGAGGCGTCAATGGGGGGCCGGAGCCCCCTCCGCCACCTCAGAGAGCCGTGAAAACCCTCCGGGAGCCCTACGGCTACTACCCGCCCCCTCCCTTTGCCAGCACCATGTAAGTCGGGCCCCGGGGGTGGGTTAAGAGGGTGCTGGACGGTAACTCGCCCGGAGGAGCCGCGGGAGGACCGGTCGCCCTGTCCCCGCGGCGAGTTGTCCCCCGGGCCGGGCAGCCGGCGGGGGGTGACCGGTGGAAAGCGTGGGGGACGGGCCCGGTTTGCAATGGCTGAGGTGAGCAGACTTCGGAGAAAGTGCCGTGAGGGGATGGTCCGGTCCCTATCTGCCCCCGGCCCCCCCGCTCCCTGCTCCCCAGCCCCTCGGCTCTGTTCCTTCAGGAGGGAGGCATAAGAGATTTCGTCTCTTTCTTTCTTTTATTTCCTTTTTTTTTTCCTCCCCCCGGCTACTGGCATAGCTGCCGAGAAGACCTAGCTATTGGCTCAGCCAAGCTTTGTCGAGAACCCATTGCACCCTTCAGTACTAGCAGCGCTAATGCATCTCTCTTAAATTTTTTTATTTAAAATCTAGGCTGTGATAAAACCAGACTCCCCACAGAAATCTAGGACACCTGTGTGGAAAAGCTGCGGTTCTTGAGATGCATCTTATCCTGTTTGATGTTGTCTTTGGAAATTTCAGTTTGTTGTTGTTTAAGATTTACTCATATATACATATAAATACTGACCATGACTAGACTTACTGCCGGAGAAATAAATTCAATTTTACTAATAGGGATGTTAACTTTCTTTTCTCTGACTTATAAAATGTAGGTTGTCCATGAATTATTCACTTATTTTTATAACACGCTGCAGTTTAGTTAGACTCACCTCTGAGGATTACTTGAGTATTTTATACTTTCATGATGATATTTAGTTCTTAATTAAATATTTTAATTACCAGATGACAAACACTTTATTTCAAGTTTTAAGATAACATATTCATCATTTATAGAAGCAGCCTTAATTAAAATCACCCTAGAGACAACTGTAAAGTACAGAAATAATTAAAGTAGCAGTAAGAATGGGATAACCACAAATAAAAGTGGTTTTTACCATCCCAGTGCAGAAATTCTTCACAAATACCTTGCACCCAGCAGTCCAGACTTCAAGCGAAGAAGTCTTTTGCACGTCTTTAGCCGTCTGAAAGTTAGTTGCACATAAATTGTTTGTCTGGGCTCCCTCTGTAGTTGATAGGATGAGAGAGGGAATGGCAGTGGGCAAGCCAGCGTCGTCATTTATCTTCTTTCTTGAGGTGTCTGTCTTTATCCATTCACCATAAAAAGAACCTAGAGGATTAGTTTAGACTCGGACACTTTATTTTTAGACAGTTGAAGCTAGCTCAGATGAATTGTGAGCTATGAGTCCTAAACTTCTGGATCCCATTGAGGTTAGTGTCCTCATAGAACTGGTGGCATATTCCTTTCTTTAAGAAATGGGTATTATGCCATCAGGGACTAAAACCAGAGTTCAGTTTGCACAGCTATAGGCATTTGAGCCTAGAGTGAGCTCCGTTTGTTGGAATTGCTTCCCAATATATAATTCTTGTGATCCTGTCCTAGGAATCTGTGACAGCAGTGATTGCGAGCCACTGCCCAGTGGACAAAGAGCTGACATTAATCATTGTAATAGGAGTGTATTGAACTGACGGGGCATTAGAGGCAAAAGACCCACATTTCCCCTGTTACGTGCCCATGGTCATCCTTGGCATAGTAGTGGGATTTTTCTTATGGAGTAACATTTTGTGTTTGGTGCTAATGCCTAAAATCACAGCGTATGTTAACGAAACAAGCAGGAATATCAACTTGCTCATAATGCGCTCAGATTGACACGTGTAAGGCTTTAGTGTACACAAAGTGAGTATGACAATCCTTGACTGGAGGAATTTGTAGTCTAAATACTCAGTGCTGGCAAACAGCGCAAGGGGAAGGAGGCAGGAAGATGTGAAGTAGTTTGCACAAGAAGATGCACTTAGTTGGTATTTGAAACGTCTTCACTTTGAAAGCTGTAACCTGCATAAGGTGCCTGTCAATGTACAGCTGGCTCCCTCCTGTGCCACACATTGCTGGAAAAAGTAATTAACCTCAGATTCCCACTAAGATCGCAGACTGGATGTAATACTTGTTTCACAAGGTACTATATGTCCCAGTGGGAAAAACGTGGACGAAACCTGTAAATTAAATGCAGTAGGCATTCGATGCCTGATTTCCTGAGTCTCTCTGAAAATCATGGCTTAGTTTCCTGAGTGGAATGACAGAACACAAATAAAGGACTGAGTGTAAAAGGAACTTTAAAATACTTTGTTGCCACAAGCCTGTTAACTTGGTTCTTTCCTGGTGAGATGTTTGCTTTTTTCTGTGTGCGCACAAATGCACTCCTGTCATCAAAATATAGTCCTTTTTTTCCCTCAGGAATTCAAATGGTTGGTGTTTTCTGTTGAGGAGCTAGTGAAGAGTAACGGTAGGAAAAAGCTCTGTGTAATTTGTGGGGCAGGAGGGGAAGAAACAAACTAAGTGCGTGTACACCTCCTGATATCTCGTTGTGTTTTGTTCTATTTTTTGACTAATTCTTTCCAGTTCAGAGACAGAACTTCTATGAGCTGACACGAGGGCATTTTGGATGATGGATTGTGTCCTTTCAGACCGGTGGGAGAGTATAGACCTGAGTCAGATCGTGCAGCTGGCCTGATTTATGTTCTGCTGTTCAGCTGAATTAGCCTCCCTCTTCTGGAAAGCCCAGGCAGTAGTTCACAGAAGGAAGAAGGAAGCTCTCATTTCATACATTTTAGATTTGGTGCAGGGATTCCCAAATTGCGTGGAAAATATGCAAGCTTCCATGCAAACGTGTGAATGTGACACTTTTATACTGGTGAAGAAACAAATTTACCAGCAGCCTCTTCTGGCTTGTGGCTGTAGCAGAGCTTGGAGGGGTGGCAAAGCCCTCCTTTGGGACAGACAGTGAGGCTGGGGGAATTGCCCCTCTAACGCTGCCTGTGGCCCTGCACAGAGCCAGGAACTGTGACCTCACATGGAGCAACAGTCTTTTGTGTGATGGCAACAAAGCAAACATTTGAGACCGCTTGGTTTAAGAGATCTCAGGAGCCATGAGCTAAAAGGCTGCTCATATGTATGTGCATGTCTGAGCACTTACTTTTGAGAGTAAGGCAATTATCATTCTTTAATTTTAAAACTGGCACCTCAGAGGTTACTTTTGACAGAACAAGAGGCATAATCCGCATCTTCTGTGTGGCTGACTCCGGTGGTGTTGCTTTTAAATGTGCGTGCGTCTATAATCACTGGACTCCATTTCCTTTTCAGGGCTAGAATAGAATCAAGATCACTGATGTACTGCAGTTTAGCAGTGGGGTAAACCGCTTGTAAATCGTTGATGCCATCTTTTATTGCATTTAATAGTTCAGGGAGAGTAACAGTCTGTTCTTCAGTACAAATGTTAGAAAATGACTCTATGGATCTGGGAAGGCCCAGAATAAAACCTCCATTTCTCCAACTTGTCTCTCTTTTTTTTGTTGGTTTTTTAATAGCTTATGCAGTTTGCAGTGTTTAAAAATAGACTTGGAAACAATATTATAAATCTTTTGAACTGCTGTTGATGAGATAA
This sequence comes from Stercorarius parasiticus, assembly GCA_013396915.1. Taxonomy (NCBI): domain Eukaryota; kingdom Metazoa; phylum Chordata; class Aves; order Charadriiformes; family Stercorariidae; genus Stercorarius; species Stercorarius parasiticus. The sequence goes on along the minus strand of VWZL01005656.1, from coordinate 706,254 downwards.
TGAAAGAACACAAGGAATTCTCAGGTCAACTTTTTGTGCCACGTTTCTGTCCTGCTACAATTCTGAAGGTTTGAATGTGAAAAGGGATGGGTAGGGTAACAGAGTAGAAATCTGTAATTGAAATAATCCATGGTAGAAGCAGAGGAATCATAATGCTTACTCCAGTCCTTTGGAGTTGCTGTGCTGCTCAAATTTCTAACCTTTTTCGTAGGAGTGACTGTCCAGGCAACAACACAATGCAATGTAAGGTCATAGTAAACGTGATGGATACAAAACACGAGACAAGTGGACATTGCTTATTTAATGGGAATTTTTTTTAAAAATATTTTTTATTGCACATATGAAGGTCATACATTTTAGATGAAAATATTTAAGGTAAACATAAATATGTTGTAATGTAGAATAGGTTTTTGTGTCTTATGGCATTACCTGGTATGTAACTAACCAGTTAGTTGATCAGAGTGTACCTAACATTGCTCTATCCAAAAGCTTGTGATACTTCTCATTAGATACAGGTCTTGAAACGTGCTATACTCCTTTAGGAGCCATGGCCTTGCTAATGTGAGATTTCTGCTGCAAAGCTGAAATGGAGGTGTCCTGCTTTTGCATTCTTCAACAAGAGGCTGACTTAGGGTCCTGTCACATCTTGGTGGATTGTTAATCATCTTATAGTGAGTTATGTTCATTTATGGCTATCACTGAAACTACCGAGAGTTTGCCTAAGTAGGAAGCAGTGAATGAGACTTAAGCTGGCTAGTGGTAGCTATATACTTAAGGAAATAAACTTGTAACTTAACACCATCCTTGTTTTATACTGATGAATGAATGAATGATTCTGAAGGTTGGTGTACCAACCTGGAAGTTTCTGAAGTTCTTTCTTGCCAGTGAAGCTCTTCAGTTCCTCAAAACAAGCTGCCTAAGCGGTGCACGCTCAGGGCCAAGTGACATGTGTCCAGATGTGGTAGAACTGGTGTACTTGTTAACATGGTTGCTCTTCTGTGCTTCCATCCTTCTTATTTGTGCTGAGCAGAAAACAGAGGCTTGAAGCTGTGTAGACCCGTTGGCAGTTTTTCTGCTGTGAAATGTGAGAAATGGCTGGGGGGAAAAAATAGAGGGGCTCAGCTGCTGCTTCATGTCAGCAAAAGGGGACTGAATTCTGTCCTCTCACTCCCATAGTGTAATTATGCAACCTGTGTACTAGGACTAGAACTTAACATTGTGGTGTATCTCTGCTGAAAAATTAACATAAAATAATTGGGCTTTTTTCTTGCTTGGTGCTCTTGTGGCTTTTTTTTGCTGTGCGTTCTACAAAATTTTTATTTTTTTTCTCTTCTTTCAACTATTTAGAACAGTTGGGAAGAGCAGCATCACGATTTCCATCTCTCCTTCCCTCTTTTAATGTAAGTTGTCAGCTCCTTACAGAGACAAGGTTGAGAATATGGACTATAAAGGCTTTAGGAATAGAACACAAATAATTAATGCACTCTTGGTTCTATTTTAATCGTATTTTTAAGCCAGTCTGATGATATCTAGAGATGTGACTTGAGATTTTGTTGTTTTAATTACTTCAGCTGGCAAACATTACATGTAAAATGTGCTGAAAACAGTTAAATAACTAAAACTAAATTTTTTACCATTTGCTTCGTGCTTTGGGATAGCTTGAAAATATTAGATGTAAGAAGAGGAGAGCAGAAAACAAAACAGGAGACCTTGTACCTGATGCTTCTTGCTTGCAGTATTCTGACCAGAGCTGCGCTGGCTTCAAGGTCTGAATTTGCTGAGGTAGGGAGGTATGGATGAACCTAAGAGTCTGAACCTGACTGGTGTGGTGCTATACAAGATTTTTTGCCTTTTTATTTTTTTCAGGAGGTCTTGACAATATTTTAATCATTAAAATACCAAGCAACTTTCAGTTTTATTTTGAGAAGGTAGTGCAGTCACTTCAAATGTATCATTTCTGTAACAAGATTTATAGCTAAGGAAATTTTCCTTATTGGGAAGATATTCTAATACAACACCTTTAGAAGGATATATCTCTTTTTACAGAAGGCGAATGAGTCACCTCAGTCAGACAGTGGGTTTAGAAAGAAAGATAGATAAAACAGAAAATAAGTGTCATATTTCAAAATATTCTGAAAAATTACACTGAATATATAGGGGAAAATATATTGTTATATATTTCATAAAAGATAAATGAGATGCATGGTGGCAGTTTAGAGCCTTCTTAAATCAAGAAGTCAGCATGAGTCAATCTGTTCTCTTTTTTACTTTTTTTAATATACTTTTTTTTTCTTTATAGCATTACAGTAAACAATTACATTTCTGTAGCTGTATGTTTTTAGATGTGGAGGAAGAATAGAAACATAATAGCATAGCAGACAATAAGATCTTGTTTAAAAGGTAACTATGAAAAGACAATATTTCTGGTTTTACTTCTGATCTTGTTGGGGAATAAGATAGTAGCATACTGTGGCTGTTTACCACGTGCACTCTGGGCTTAAATCTTTATATCTGAGTACTCCCAAATGTGAAATATGCCCAACCTTAAAGACATTAAATCAATTCCGTGTTTAAGAGAATCACAAATCCCCTCTGTTATGCAGACTTTTTCATAGACTTAGAGTACAGAAGTGAAAAAAAAAAAATGGATCCTGGCATGTTTGGCAAAGCGGTTTTGGCACATACTTCAAAAAGTCAATACTAGTTAGTATTGCTTGTACTGCATTGCCACCCAGGTCATTTCTGGTAGTCCAGAAATACCAACCACAGATGAAAATGTAAAAATATGAAATGCTTCATCCCAGGAGAGACCTGCCCTTGGCAATGAGTATTACAATCCCTTCACTTGGTCTGCAATGGAACTGCCCATTTGTGTTAACTGAAATGTTCAAAGCATGGACTAGCTTCTACGATATTAGTAGCTGTGATAAAGTGATTAAGATTTTATGTTTTGCTGAATTTATTACAACTGATGCAGATAGCTGGAGGGCCAGGCATATTCTTATAACCTGAATGGAATTAGTTATGGCCAATGAAAACCGTTAGGGCTGAGATTGCTGCATATGGGGAAATCCAGTGATGTCAACGGGCATATTTTGTGCAGTGGAAATACAGCTAAGCTCATTGTTGAAAGATCACACAAAAAATAAAGATGACTGCATTTAGAAGAATGTTTCTCGGGTTGTGGATTTGACTCAGCAGCGATTAGGATATGCAGCTTTTGAAGCTGCCTATGCAGGTTCCACCACGTTCACTTAAATGCGTAGTCTTTGTGTGTGCCAAAGGTGTGTGTGTCGTTTTTCTCTTGGTTCTTTCCTTTTGCAGACTGACAGGGTATGCTTTAAAAGGGCTGTTCAATATTATGTTTTGCCCTCAGCATTCATTACGTGGACCCACATCTCTGCTAATGCACATTACCTGGCTTTTGCACTGAGGGTAGGATTAATTTCCTCTTCAGTTTTTTCTGTCTGGCCTTTTACTCTTGTATCTGAGTTTTTCACTGAAGTGAATAAATTAATTTTCACAATGCTCTTGTGAAATGGGAGCCAGCTGCTCTTTTTTTATAGATGAGGAGCAGAGACACATAGGACCTAAGGACCAAATTTGAAGTTTATAGGGCCTTTTTGTCTCTATGTAGCATATATATAGTGCTATATGTATTCAAAGCACACCCTGCATTAACTCCTATATTGTTCCATCAGCTGCAGTGGTGTTTCTGTGCCCATCAAATCAGCTCAAGTGATCTCTATCCCTCGAGCTAATGGATTAACTGATAGCAGCTGGAGGCTGTCTTTCTCAGTATTGAGCTGGACTAGAAAGGAAAGGGAGATTGCTGATAGGTTTCACATTTATTTGCAGGTGGTAGAGAAGGAAGGTTCTGGTACCCTGAGTACCTTTTCAGGCCTTTGGCCTCTGCTCTGGCAGGCATACATAAATGCTTCTGTTCTTCACCCAGCTGTGACCACTTCAGCCTGATGCCATCTATTCTCTTGTTTCAGACTTCTCCAGGCAGTTGTTTCCTGTTGTTTTCTCCAGCTAGGTAGTATCTGTTCCTCAGCCTCTTGTCCTAGGTCCCTTTTCTTTGCAGCTCCTGGTCTCGCTTCTCTGAACCTCCTCTCCCCTCTCTAGTTTCCTTGCTTAGCTAGATCCAGCTCAGCATCTGATCTGTCTGTTCTCTCAGCACAACCCTGTTTGCTCCCCACTGCTCTCAGCCAGTATCTTCACTGGTTCATAATCCCAGTTTCTGTGTTTCTGAATTGGCTTGCCTACCCTTTCTTTTCTGCTGCCCCCCTTCTATTTTCTCCTTCTTTCTTCTTTTGCAGTCAGTTTTTGAGGGGAGTCCACAGCTTCCCCAATTCTTAGTTCCCTTTCCTAAACAATCTCACTTTCCTACACCCACGTTTCCTTTTTCCCGTGCAGCCTTCCATTCCAATTTATGTTTTCATTTAATAGCTCTTTGACTTTCCCGTTTTTCTTGATTGTATTACAAGAGTGGGTGAGGCTTTTTAAAAATATATAGATGCTCATGTAATCACATTAGATAGGTTGTTCCTTTCAGCTCCTGGAGTGGTAGATGTATGATAGAAATAGGCCCAAAATAACCCACAGCATTGCAGGAGTCCAGCTAGGGTGAGAGCTGATCCCAGTCTGTATTAGATCATGCCTGGTGTCTGGAATCTGTGAGCAGTTTAGGTACTAGCATCGAGAATGTCTGTTGCAAACGTGTATGAACTGTTGTTTTTCAAAGACTTATAATTTGACCAAGTTGACTTGTGAATAGAATCTTCCAGATTTGGTTAATGTTTCTAGTAGTAAGACTAGAAGGCATGAGATCAGGCTTCACTGTGTATTGCTTGGCAAGACATCAGGAAGAAAACTTGTTTTCACCTCATTTATGTGAATTACAATACAGTAAGCATAAATATTGCCTTCCTTAAACCATCATCTTGAATGACTATGGTGGGTAGTATTAATTACTATTGAAAGTAGTAGAGTAGATTTGTTTTCATTTTATACATGGATACTGAAGTGAGTTGGGAAGGATTTCTGAAGAGAAGTGATGTCTTGCATAAAGTAAAAAAATTATTAAAAAAAAAATCTTGCAGAAAGCAGAAACATTACGCTTTTATTGAGCGTACGGCAGCATTGACCTTATCCCCTCTTTTTTATTTGTACCAATTTTGAATGATGGCTAATTGTTAAGAATACAGAAAGTGGGGGGGGTTTGACACACCTTTTAGAAATGTCAGTTGTTCAAAATGAGCTGTTAACAAAACAGAAATGGCCCGTGACACTGAACCTGTAAGTGCCTTTAGATTGCAGACAAGCAAGTATGAAAGCAGAGAAATCACGATAAAGAATACTTCTTGTCAATAGATGGGCAAATGGCAAGGGACAAAATAAGTCATTGGTTTTGTAGACACAGGAGAACTGGAAGCTACAAAGCAACACGATGAAATTCTGTTACCTTTTTGTTT
>VWZL01005656.1:625290-700743 GCA_013396915.1 Stercorarius parasiticus | reverse complement strand
CCAGGATGATGATTTTTATTCCTATGACGAAGACGGTACCCGCTTTTCTCCAGATATCACTCCCATAATTTTAGCTGCCCACTGCCAAAAATACGAAGTTGTGCACATGCTATTGATGAAAGGAGCAAGGATAGAAAGACCTCATGATTATTTCTGCAAATGTAATGACTGTACAGAGAAGCAAAAGCATGATTCTTTCAGTCATTCTAGGTCAAGAATAAATGCATACAAAGGACTGGCTAGTCCGGCTTATCTGTCTCTCTCCAGTGAAGATCCGGTACTCACTGCTTTAGAACTCAGCAATGAACTTGCCAAGTTGGCCAACATTGAAAAAGAATTCAAGGTAATGATGTTTTGGTGTTTCTCTCTGTCTTCGTTATTGTTTTACAGTTGCTGCTACTTCATGATGTCCTTACATGCTTGAAACTGTTTCCTGTGTCTTTACTTTTTCAATTGCAAATGCTTTCATGATATTCATTGTATCTCTTGTTCTTGATTTGGAGTTTTCAATACAAAAGCCTTTAAAAAAGAAATTTTAATGAAATTAAATTGCTTTTGCACCTAATGTGTACGGAGAAAATTGGAAAAATGGACAGTGTGTATTCTGATAACCTTGCAGCAGATGGAAGACCATTTTGGTTGCTGTAGCAGACAAAGATCTTTTTTAGTTACAAATGCTGAGTAGTACCAGTGCAGAAAGCAGAAACATTACGCTTTTATTGAGCGTACGGCAGCATTGACCTTATCCCCTCTTTTTTATTTGTACCAATTTTGAATGATGGCTAATTGTTAAGAATACAGAAAGCGGGGGGGGTTTGACACACCTTTTAGAAATGTCAGTTGTTCAAAATGAGCTGTTAGACTGATTACAGATGTAGGTTGTGTTACCTGTTTTTGAGCTGTGTCTGGTTTAATATGTCAGTGCCCTGACTTTTCTATATATTTCAGCTTCTCCCTCAGACAATGACGTGGTTACCTGTTGCCCAGTGCTTTTTTTATTTTAAGTGATTTTGCAGTTCTGTTGAATACCTTGAAAACTACAGTAACACCCACCTCCTTGCCCCCCCTTCCCCAACCCCACCAAAAAAATCAAACCCCAGTAGACTGCATGTAATAAGAAAAGCTTGGCTTAGGGAATGACAGATTGTTCTCAGAGAGTAGTGATATTAACAGCATTCTATCTAGTTTTAGCAAAAAATTCAATGATGTTCTGCAGGGTCAGTGTTGCGTACCACTTGTTTGTTTAATATCTTCGTAAATGATCTGAGAGAGGCAAACAATGCATTAACCTTTTCAAACGACAGCAAACATTGCTAACGCTGTGAAGTACTCAGAAGAAATATACAACAACCTGGAGAAATGTAGTCAGAAATTAATAAACTGAACTTTACCAGACAAGGAAGAAACAATTTTAGAATCCTGAGAAAGAATATCTCCAGATATAGCTGAGTGAGTAAAAATATAGTTTTAAAATTAGGTTTCAGTGCTGAGAAGGATTCATGTATTAATACCATGCACTAATAAAGTGTAGAAGTAATCTTAAACCTTTCCTCTCCTTCCTTTGCTGAAGGATCCCCCTCATATCATGCTGCGTATTGTGTAATTTGGCAAATGGATTGAGTGCTTCCTCAACGTATTTATTCAGGAGTATAAGAAAAATGTCAGATTTTCTTTTTCCTCTGCTGAAAAAGTACTGAACTGGGAAAGCTCTTTGTGAACACAAAATTGAAGAATTAGAGAATTTTGTCATAGGCATAGAGCCTGTTGGCTTACGTGCTTCACACAGTGAATTGCAGGTATGTGCCCCGTTTAGAGACTGTTATAGAAGGTTAAATCCCTGATGTGTATAAATCAGTCCCATTTATCATTTATTCCTTTTCAACTAGGCCAACCTGAGAGCCACAAGGTCACCAGAATTGTGTGCCCAAGATGGAGATTTATGGGTTTTTTGAACAACGCTTTGGTGGTTGTGCGTACAAACCTTCCACCCCCACCCCTTTTTTCTCCTGCAGTTTCTTATAACTTTTCTTCTGTGTTGGCACCTTTAGAAACTCTACCATCCATCTTTTTCTTTGTGATGCTCCATACAAATTTTGTTATTGTACCTGTGTCCAGAAACACGGGTGGGCTTAGGGACTCAATTTAAGTGTTACGCAACTCCCTAGGAACTCAAAATACAATCTCTGCCACCAAAAGCTAAATTAAGGCAAGCTGTATCATGTTTTTGTAAGGGGGAGGATGTAGATTATTAGAATTGAATAAAAAACTTCCAGTAAAAATAAAAATTCGTGGGCAGTTCCTGTTTCATAGGTACTAATACCGTGAATACAAATTTCATCAGAAAAGGAATAGCTTGAAATTTTGGAGATGAAAAAGGGATGTTTTTTGGTTGGACTTTTCATTTCAAACCCAGAACTTAAAAAAAAAAAAAATTACTTCTGTTTTTAAAATATTAAATTGTCCCAGAATAAAATATTCTGGCTTTCAATTTTTTCTTTTTTTTCCTTTTCTCAGCTGTTTGGCCTCTATTCATTGGTATTTTGGGATGCCTAAGAACACAAGAAATCCACTATTTTTACAGATTTCACTATTTTTGGATAGCACTTATGCGGCTGCTAACCTTTCCAGGTGTATGAGATAATTCAGTTTTGGCACCTACAGTAGAAATTATTCCTGGCTCCTTGCTAGTATGGAAATTCCAGCTTCTCATAGAAATCACGTCATTCCAGTGAAATAATTATTCTCCTTATTGACCTCACATCTCTTTTCCTTCTGATTCTTATGGATTTTGGGGTGTTCCTTCTTTTCTACCAAGGCTGGTAGGAAAGTTGCTTGTTTTCCTCCAGCACCGATGGTTGGCCGCCCTTCCTGGGAAGAAGGGGTAGCGGAAAAGGGAGGGAGAGAGGAGGAAAAAGAAGCAAGGACTTTTTTAGCATCACCATAAACCAAATTCAGGAAGGGCTGAAATTGCACAGCTGATGGGAAGACTGTGTATTCCACTGGGGCTGTGGGCAGGTATGACGGGGCTGCTCATGGCATGGACGTACTATGAGATGCTGCATTGAGAACTGTAGAGGTATATCAAGGAGAAAGCAAGCAATGCTTCTGTGTCTTACAGAAGGCCATTGTGGAGCTCGCCACGTTTGATGCAAATCCAATTTGTAACTGTCTGTTCAGTGCTTTCTTTTCTATAGGTATGTCATCTGAATGTATTTTGGTAGTAACTGTGTGCTTTGTCATGTCCCAGAGGAGAAGGCTTCTAGTCTGACATTCACATTTCCTATGAGGCAGAATGACTGATGGACTTCCGGTGCACTCTCCTTTAGGATCATCACTGGAAATGCTTAACTATTCCAATCAGATTCAATCTATAGCACAATGCTGAGCAGAATTGTTTCAGGATAAAGAAAAGTGGACAAATGGACAAGTTTGTTTAAAGGGACTTTTGATGATATTCATTATTTATTCTTAGTATATACGGTATATTAAGGCCCGTAGCATTTCCTGTGCATGCTTGCGGCAATGTATTTCCTGGATTTGGAGCACTCATACAGAAAATACTTTTCTAGGTGGTTTTCCCACAGAGAATGAATATAGGGTGAACTTGTTTAAAAGTGCCTGAGAGCAAAGCTCCCTAGTAAATGCTTGCTAAATTGAACCTTACATCTTTTGCATATGCAAAGTCCTGTCTGCCTGTATCACTTATGATGTACACTAACAAATTCTGATGTTCATGCGCAAGCCTGAATTTTGTACAAGTGTATTAGAAATGTGGGAAAGTGGCTTAGGACATTCATTCATGACAGTCAGTTCCCCATGAATATTAAAAAAAACCTTATTTATTACACTGATTTTAATTTTTTTTTATTTTCCCTTCAGAAGTAAGGAGGAACGATTCAAAGAAACCAGTGAACCCTCATTTTCCTGGAACATACAAGACATGTAGCCAAAAATAAGTACTGAAAATGAGTAAAAATAGATGGGGAAGCTGGAGCCCTAAAGACCATTTCACTCTACTTCTTTCATCCTCAAGCTTCCTTACTTCCTACTCCTTTGTGAAATCCTTTTCCAAGCTCCTGTTGCTCCTTTTGCTTTATTCATCTATTTTATTGTAGTTTCTTCTTGATGCTTACCCTTTTTTGTTCTTTGCATCCACTTGTCTTCTTCCTCTATTTTTTTTCTATTCAGCTCCCTCTTTAGATTTCCTTTTTTCTTATCTCCCTTCTAAGTGCTTGCCTAATTGTCTTTACTTTTTTTTTTCTTTTTACTCTGTCTTCCTTCCTTTATGTTCTTTATTGCATTTTCTAATCCTGGTAAAGCATGGGCCTGGCTTGCCTGAACATGTTGGTGACTCCTATTTAGGTCTGGAAACCAGCTAAGGGAACAGCAGAGATTATGAGTGCCTGGCTGTCAAAGCAGTAAGACATCATTTTAGTGGCTAGTATAGCAGCATATCATCCCTGCGGCCAGCACAGAAACTACAGTATTTCTCTTACCTTCCTTGGTGATCCTAGTCCCCATTCCAGAGGTTGACAACAGGATTTCAGATGGTGGCAGTAATTTTAGTTTGTTTTATCTGAGTCAAGACTGCTACCAAATTGTAAAAAAAACCCCTTCACTCTTCCATACCTACTGCTATCACACGAAATTTCAGTGTTTTAAAGCAGCTGATTAGATTCTTTCCTGTTGGGTTTTTAGGGGTGTTTTATATGGAGTAGAGATAACTAGAAAGAAAGCAGCATTGTTGATGAAGTTCTGTGTCTAAGATGCAAAACCAGAATTCTGAGAATTCTGCTTCACTCTGGGCTTCTTCACCAATTTTGATTTTTTTTTCTACAGGATTTTATAACAAATGGGCCTCCTCAGAAAGTGTTTTCAAAGTGTATCAAATCTGCTGGTTCAGTTCCTTTCTTCTGCTGGAAAGGACAAAACCTGTTAAGTTAGAAAAAGTTATGGAGTGGTGTTCTACTAGCATCTGTCTTCATGGGTGGTTGGAGATCTCTGAGGTGTACTGCTTTGTACCTGATAGACTGGCTAGGGAAGCTCAGTCTGGAACCGTTTTTTGTCTTAATGTAAAAAAGTGTTCATCACCATAGTTGGAAAACCATGTTTTCCAATCCCCGTAGCACCACAAAATACTTTGGAATACAAATATTCCCAATTTTTATGTTTTCTTGTTCTTCTGTTTTTAGCAGACCCTGGCCATTGCCCTACTGTGGGTTACTAGAGTTAATGGATATTAATCCTCCCCCCTGAGAAGTTTAAAACTTACTGCACAGTGATGGGAGCATTTTTAGCAATCAGAACAGCTGATGGAACTTTCCTTTGGAGTCACCATAGAAAAAAAACAGGGCAAGGTAGCTAAAAAGTCACATAATAGTCTCAGTATACTAGCTAAATGCTGAAATACTGTCCTGTGTAAGCAAGCTCAATTCTCCCAGTGGAAATTGCACTAGATGATAATCATGTCACAGTATGGTCCATCATAGCAAGGATCAAAAAGATAGTAGTCCTGCTTTATATAGGATAAATCCCCGTTCCCAGTTTTGCTAAAAGATCCTACTGAAACCAACGGAAGATGTGGACGTGCATCTAAAAGCGGAATCTGTCAGTGTTCCAAGTAAATTTACATAGTGTTATCTCAGCTGAACTAACAAAGAGTGTTCAAGCTTGATCTACGTTTAGGTCCAATTTTTAAAAGGACAGGGCCTAGATCCATAATCATTAGTGCAATTATGTGCTTGATTTGCATATACAGTTCCTGTAGTTATATATGCAAACTGTCTATGTACGTGATCTCAAAACAGCCATTTAATATATAATACTCAACATAAATCTATGATTGCATATAATACGTGTGAACTAGTTACGCAGTTGTGCATAGACACAATCCATGGTGCGTACAGGAATGTGGCTCTCAATAGAAAACAGATACATGCATTTTGTTTGACTGCATGTAACTGCTCAGTATAAATTTTCTTTGGAACAGTTAAAAATCTTATGGGTGAAATCAGATGAAGATTTTTGTTCATATGCTTCATTCTTTGAATGAGTTATGTTCTTTGTCAAAATTCCAGATGAACTTATAAGGTAGTCTTTAATGTTATGAATAAGAACAGAATATGCAGAGTTGGACAGGCTGAGATCCAACCATGGATGTGTGCCAGAGTCCCCTGAAACTGCTCGTGAGACACAGTTCTGCAATTCCAGTCATCATCAGTTGTCCATTATGTACCAGTGTCAGTTACGGTATCTGTGAAATGCAGAACACAGGTTGATGGTTTTGATCATACGAAGATGTATGTGTAACCATAAATTTTTTTGAGCGCGCTATCATTTAAAATGATTTAGCTAGTAAAACCAACTGAATTAGGTTGTGAATTAATTGAAGAAGCAATTTGTTGCTCAAGGAAACAGAGTCCCTTTACTATGACAAAAAATAGTCCAAGAACCCCACCGTATAAGCAGGTCTATTGGTGCCTTACTCTGTTTGGTGTTCCCCTGAAGATTAGCTTCATGTTAAAGAATTGGCAACTTCCACAGTATGTAGCATGGCTTTTCAAATATGGATACTCCACATGGGGAGTTCTGGTAGCCTTGTTTAGGATATGGAAGAGATGTGTGATCTGGTGGCTTCATTTGTATCTTCTCACAAGTAAGCAGAGTCATATGTGGGTAATTGAGACCACAGATTCTGGTTTTTGCTATTCACACAACACCGTAGAGCTAGAAGATTGATTGAGAATTGGGTCCCATGGTTACAGTGTGGTTAGTGTTTGTCTGTTTAATTCTGTAAAGCAATCCAATAGACTGAGATAAATTTGATTTGCTAATACGTAAGTAAAGACCTGGAGAGGGAACTCTAACAAGTTTTCCTACCATAAGATTCAAAGCCTGAGTCAGATATTAACAATGCACATACTGGTTTTCAGTTCTTGTAACAGCATTTGTAAGTAATGTAGCCTGTATATAATCCTTAAATTTGACAGAATAAGATTTAATCTATCATATCTTTGATGTTATCTGGCAATAAGTTTAACTTTTATAAGCAAGAACTTTTTATGATCAAGAAAAATGTAGGACTGTTAATTTTTCGTAGAAAGGTGGGTAACTCTCGTGTAGCAGGCAAATAGTCCATGCAAAGCAGCCTGTCCTTTAGGAACTGTCAGGGCTATTCACAGTGGACAGGTGTAATTTCAGGATGCCAGTTCATACAGCGTGAGCTGTGAGGGCAGAAGCTTTGCACCCTCTGCCAGGATCATAAAACATTTGAATAATACAAAACCATCTAAACTAAACTTTATTAAACCTTAATGAGATGTCGCTTTTGAGCATAGGATAGGTAGAAATAATACTAAAACAAGTTACAAGTGCCTGCAAATTCAGGTGAGAAAGAGTGTAATTTCTCTTTTAGCTATATTGTACTACTACTGAAGTCAATGCAGTTAGTGTATCCTCCCATGCACTGCGAATACTGGATTTACAGCTACTTTAGTGTGCGAGAAAAATTAATTACCAGTCTTATTCCTGTTCAGCTGGCATTATGCTGTATCTGATGATTATTGTGGTTTTTGCTCAGCCATCTCAATAAATGCCTTTAGCCGTAGTGAAGTATGTAGCAACTCTTGCTTGAAATTGGAAATTTAAGGGAGGGTGATCAAGTTCACATAATAATTCTGTTGTGAAAACAATATAAACAGTGTTAAGAATACAGGACTTTAATAAACTGAAGGCACATATTGTGTTTGGCTTTTAGTCTCTACTTTGTCTTCACTGAAAAAAATTCCCATCTTCTCTTTACATTTTCTTACCTCTTTGCAGGATCTGATGTCTAATCACTTTCACATCTTTTTAAGTAAAAGCCTTCTCTGCGTTTGGACCTCCATGCTTATAAGTACATTTCACTCCCTTGACTAGCTTTCTGATGAGACTTTGCCTTTTAAAAAGTCATAAATCATAGTCATAAATATGCTTATTAATCCTTTCACTGAATTTAATCATGTGTGCCTGTATTATTTTTATAATTGGCTCTTCTGTACTGTTCTCCTTGGTTACCAAAACCAAATCTAAAATAACCTAAATCCTGTTGGTTCACTGACAACTTGAATTAATTTGTCATCTATGACCAGCAGAAATAACTGGGTCCTATTTAGGCCTGTGATTAGAACTGGTTATTTCCAAGTCTGTATCTGGGATGTTAGTCTTCCATAATAACACAATTCCTAGCAGTATTTGTTTGTCTCCAGTAATGTTTCATTTTGATTCATATCTGAATCTGACCTATGGGATTGCTAGCTGATTCTTGCCATTATCCTATGCAGCCTCTTTTTGCATCTCTTCCTAAAATAATTTGAAACTACTGAGAGCACATTAGTTTCTCTATCCCATTTTATAGATGCTAAGTTGAAAACTAGCAAAACTAGCAGTACAAGGAGGTAAAAGTTACTTAGTCAAGGGGGCAAAAGCAAGGGATTTGGCGGGGGGGGAAATGAGCTAAAATGAAAAGATTATGGGGGCAGAAGCAGTAAGGAAGCATTTTTGAGAAGGCAGGAACCACAAAGGAAAAACCTGTACCCCCCCCAAAGTGATTTAAAAAAGGCAGTGTCTGAAAATGAACAGTAAACACACAAAAATGGAGAGACAGAGGACTCGGAGTAGTTTTTTGATGGCCTAGTGGGGGAAAAAATGAAGAAAAGCTGCAGAGTAATTGAAAAAGAAGGCTAAGCTATTTTCAGTTGGGCACTGAAACACTTGATAAAACAAGGTAAAATTGGCAGGTTCAGTCAAGTTTCCTCCTCCAACTATAGCCTCACGTGAGGAAATGAGAGGCTGCATCTCGGCTAAAGATGTCCTAGAAATCTGCTTGAGAAGACGTGGATGCATAAATGAAGACCAAGGTTTCTACTGAAGTAGATACCAGTTAAGAGCTTATAGGCAACATCACAGTGGTAGTAGAAGACACATACAAGCATAAACAAAAGCGCAACCGAAGATTTATGTGTGCATGTTTTACAGAGTTATCTTAAATTTTGAAATGTAGCCACAAATGTTTTGTCAGAAGAGAGGAGATTAGGTAGATGGAAATATATTTGTAGCGTGGGAGGCAACCCTGTAAGAACTATTTTATTAATTGTCTGCAAAGTTTTTGCCAGGGTGAGGTTAGTATTTCAAGAGTTCTGGTCCTGGTTTGTTTGCACAATTCTTACTTATCCATTCACCTTCCCCTCGCTGCCCATCTGCTGCTATGTAATGTTCCCATGCTCTGTTGAACAGCTCTCCTCATTTGCTGTTCAAGGGGCTACCTTGTGTCAGAGAAAAAATGATTCTGCTATACAAGAGGTCTGTAATGTCCGATACTCTCCTAACTTGACGTACTGTGTAACAGTCCCACACTATTAATTTTTAGCAGCTTGTCCAGGTTCTTTTTCCTTGCCATTGACTCTTAAGCGTGTTCGTCATGGGCCGTTTTCTCTCACCCTTTTGTTTCAGAATGACTATCGGAAACTGTCTATGCAGTGCAAAGATTTTGTGGTTGGTGTTCTTGATCTCTGCCGAGACTCGGAAGAAGTGGAGGCCATTCTGAATGGGGATTTGAATTCTGAGCCGGTTGAAGCGCAGAGACACAGAGCATCGCTGAGCCGTGTGAAGCTGGCCATTAAGTATGAAGTCAAAAAGGTAACTCCTCATAGCCAGTGCTTCTAGACGTTGTAATAGGAACAGAGTGTCATCTCATTATTCCACAGGTGTTATGAAGCAGTGGTCAGATGCATTACTGAGATATAGTGTGTACAATCAAGATTCTCACAAGGCAGAAGCTGGCAGAAGGGGACTACAGTGAAGGAGCTTAGTTTAATCTACTTTCCACAGCTGAGAATTGGCAGGAGATTTTAATTACATAAATCAGCTGTGCTACCAAGGTTATACACAGTTGGTAAGATCCTTCTCCTGATTAATCCAAAAGACAGCATTTCAGTGGAGCTAGGTTTTTGCTCAGTGAAAGTAAGGATGTGTCTTCCTGCCAGTCTGTGTGATAATATCTAATCCAAAGAGAAGGCCGTATTGGTGAAAACGTTGGTTTCAACTAATGAAAAGATCTGGTCGGTTCATATTTCTTTTTATTACCTTTGCTTTCTACCTTAAGTAACTTAATTGGGCAAGTAAATTTTGGGAAGTAAGTCTTGCAGCTTTCTACTAGTGTTTCTATCAACACATAGGTCTTTTTTTGAAAAAAAAAAAATAACAAAACAAGAGTCTTCCTTTTCCTACTTTGGAAAGGGAAGAGAAAACAAAACATCTAAGTTGTCATTAAGTATATTATTTTTTTATTTATTTCAAAATATAACAGTAAATCAAAGAGCTCATCTGCAACTGTGTGGGTTGTTGTGAGAAATTCTACATGATTTACCATGTGTGTTCCTTTAAAACATACTTTAAAATTCAGTCTGAAAATGTATGAAATATATTTGTGGCTATTTAATAAGTTCATTTCCGTTCTTCATCTTTGCACCTGTATGTATCAGTGTTTTGTAAAGTGCAGTATGTTTTCAGTTGATGCCTCTCAAAGTAGGTTTTAATGAACAATTTTGTGAATGAATGTTATGTGTTAAAAAATGGAGCTGTGTGTCACCCATATTTGACATAATGGGTATCCGTTTATTGCTACAGTTTTCAGTACATAGCTGTGATGTTCTCTTCGAGATCCCACTACCCTAGCACAGAAAATAGGTCTGTGTCCTACTGTGAAAGAACTCAAAAAATACAGCAATGCCTATGTATTATTTACAGCTACCTATTTACATGGTTAGCATCACTTCCATTCTTAACAGCCATTACAGTCTCATCATCTCTACAAGAAGTCTTTGTGTCTTTCAGCATAAATAACACTGTATTCTGTGGCCACCTGTTGAGCCCATCTGCCATATAAAATGAATTGTAAGCAGCCTGCCAGGACAACTGGGAGATGTTGGTGTTTAATGTCCCCAAAAGATGGTTAACAAAAACTGCAAATGCAGATCCAAAACAGCAAATCATTGTTTCCAGTAAAGAATTGATCTACAGTAGATAAATGCAAATTAATTACCAAAATTCAAGGCAAAGATATACAAGTATTAAATTAATTAAAAGGTATGGAACAGGGAAAGAATCAAAGTATGTAAGCATGTTACCATATCTAAATAACACATGAATTCTTTATGCTGTTGCATTTTAATGTGTACCAAACCTTTGCTGAGATTCTTGTCTCAGCTTTCTTGCTGAAGACTGTGGTTTTCTTCCAAGAGGCCATTGTCACTGATGAAATTCATTGCTGAGCAAAGGGCCACACAGATCTGTTAAGAATAACAAAAATCTGCATAGTGGGGAAAAAAAAAAGACAATTACATGTAGCAAACTTTGTTCTCTTCACTTGCAAGAAATTAATTAGTTGCAGATAAACTCAAGGTTTTGGCTCCAATTCGTGACAAATACAGTTCAGAACCTACAAGACTAATGAGCTTGGTGGAAGGAAATAAATAGATGGTGCAGAGTTGTTAACATATTCATACATGTGCTGTTCCGTGTAAATGGCCATTCCAGAGGGCATGACAAGGGTTGAGCCAGGAAATGTCTCTGCCACAGTGGTGTTTTGATGCTGGGACTGGCTCCGTTACAGCTGTGGCAGATCATAGAGATATTCTGACTGTAGAACAGATTCAGACATCCGTATGAGATGCTTTCAACCCTGTAACTGTAGGAAGCAGACAAGGATGTGGCTTATGTTTCTTCACGTTCAGTATTTGTAGCTGAGCTTCTGGGTCAGCTACATTAAGGTCAGTTCACTGTTGCAAATAGCACAGCCAAACAGAACTGCAGGTCCATGAAATGGTTAATGAGTCGTATGGCCTTTTCAGAGGAAGGAGAGACAGGAAAAAGCATATGACAAGTGAGCAAATGTGCTCAGAAGTTCACTGCTAGGGAAATGGAGTTTTTAATTCTATTAGTAATGAAATTCTTGCACTCAATACCCTGGGCACTGCATTAAAGAGTAGCCCATCTTCTAAACACAGTATGATTTTGAGGCTAAGGTTCAGACTGAAACTGCAGCCCCAAGAGTGACGGATTAAGGGAATTAAAAAACCAAGAAAAAATAGTTAGAACAAGTAGTCTTGCTCTGTATGCTGAATTGCTGCTGCAGTCATGCTTTTAGTGTTGTACCTTAATTCTGTCTTTAGATAGCAACTTCTCTGAAATTTTGTTGGCAGACACCAGGCCAAGTTCTCCAGTTCTTCCTGAGATAAAAATCAGAGTGGAATTTCCAAGTGAAATCAATAAGAGTTTGACTAAAATCACAGGATTTAATTTTCAAACAGTGATGTTTCGAATAAGGAAGTAGTTTTAAAAATTCTTTTTATGTTGTGTGTTTGCGTATCAGAGCGTGCCAGGATCTGTTCCTGCTAGGTCTAAACTCACTCATTAGGATGTTGGGAATAAATAACATTATAATCACTCTTAGTCATACAGAAAAATATTTACATACTGATGGCTTGGTTCACGGTCATGAAACTGAATGCATCTGGAGTGTTACAGTCAATTATGCCCAGAGAAGCAGCTAAATTAAAATTGGGATTTTTTTTTTTTTAGTGACCGGCTACTGTCCTCATGTGTCTTTGTCCACTGGGGTTTGGACTGGATCCTAAGATATTATATAAATGTGATAATATGATCAACATGTAATGAAAAGTAAGAAGCTGCATGGGAAGTAGGATGAGAGAAGAGAAATGCAGAAGGAACAATCTTGTAGGGTGATGTGATTGGTGGGTGAAATACGATGTGAATCTGCTGTCCTCAGAGGAGATGGAGCTGGGGAGAGACAAATAGACGGGGTAGGGGGGAAACAGAAAAGGTTGCAGTTGCTGGAAATAAAACCTACAAAATCATAAATTCAAGTATTTCAGCAAAGCTGGAGAGAAGGATGAATTTCAGAGGTTTTATGGATGGGAGAAGTGACACGAGTTGCTCTGAGGGCTTGGAAGTGGTACAGATTGTGCAGTTGCCAAAGTCACATAAGTTGCTAAGATCTTCTCGAGAGCCCTTAGACTTACTGCCAGAGAAGAACTTGCCATAACCATTGGCATCTTATTCACTAACTCCTCCCTTTTCTGGGGAAAGTTATAGCACAGGCAGATCTCCTCTTAGCATCAGATCAAAATGTTGATAGACCAGGAGGAATAAACCAGCGCGGAGCTCTGGATGAGATGCAGGAGGGCCTGTGGGCTGGTTCATAGCCCGAGGCAAGCTCCTTTGCTGTTTCTTCCCATTCCCTCTGGTAACTGGAGGAATGATGTGGGTGTTTCTTTTCTCTCCTCTTTCCTACAGTTTTAAGCCTGCTTTTTAAAAATGCCTTTGTAATTTGAAATCATTTTTTACTTTCCTGTCTTTGGCCACAGTTAATCTGCTATGGGATTTATCCCTTGATATCCTGAGTTGAGAATGAAATTTATCTTAGCAAAAGAAGAGACCAGGGCTATATGTCAGAACACATAAACACACAAAAAACAGTCTCTTTTTTTCAAATGGACCAGGCTGGCAGTTTTTATGGTGCATAAGCTTCAAAGGTGACAGCCTAATAAAAAGAAGATAAACATAGTTCAAGTTGACATTAATTTTGTAAAGACTTATAAAATCTTTTTATGTATTTCTGTTGGCCATTCCACTATAGGTACAAATTGCGTTAATGTGTGTTCATAATGAACCACCCACCAAAATGCTTTGGGAGTTTCATTTTGGAGCAAAGTAGATTAAAATATGAAGATTGCTTCCCTTTTTAATGTTCATGCAACACCTTCAGATTCCTCCTCTTGAGACTTAAGGTTCCCTGTTTTCGTTGCCAATGATTTAATTTGATTTCTTTTAAAGAAGTCTGCCCTATTGTACTACTGTATGCACTTTTTAATGAGATTTGGAATATAAATGGAGTTTTGCAGGCAAGACCTGGCAAACAACAGTGTATGTAGTACATTATGATCTCAACTGAGTACAAAGGATAATAAAATGGATATCCAAGGATTACAGTAATTTTTTTTTTTAAGTACAAGCAACTCTGATCAAATCTCACTCTTGATCCAACATGGATTATCAGAGTTATCAGAATTATTTTCAAGTCCTTTTTGTCCAACTACCTAGCATTCTTTACTCTGATTTAATAGTTATTGTTGACCAATGCGACAAATAAATTACCAGATTTCTTCAAAGTGCTGTGATAACTCGGCTGTTTACCCTTGTGCTTAACTGATGTCCCACATGCTTTTGTGATGTGTCAGTATCACAGGACATGGTATAATAGTAATAGGGATAAAGATAAGTACAATAATACTTCAGAAATGGACTTAACCAGAAATGTAAATATAATGGGCGACGAATGTGGGGAGCTGTAGAATACTTCCTCCCTCACATCCCTTATATTTCTTCAGTAGCAGCACCCAACATGGACTACACACTCCCGGTTACACAACATGATCCTGATGGAGTGGCTGCACCATCTCCTCTGTCCCCAGTGCTTCATCCTAAAGAAGTACAACAGTGCTTTAAAAACAGAGCAATACATGCTCACCCTTCAGCAAACTCAACCAAGGGTCGATTTTTAGTAAAGTAAAAGTTAAAGTATATCTAAACTAATGCAGTTGTTGGCAGGCATCTTCTTTTATCTTTCCATAATTAATTTGGGAATCATTCCCTTTCCCTCTGAACAAACTGAAATCTTACCGAAGCCAGGAAAGTAACATTTGCATGTATTTGCTGCATAGGAGAATGATGGAAGTTGACTGTTTTTTGGGGTTTTTTAGTGGGTACTATATCCTTAATATGTGCCAGTTTCATAACTTAATGTTTCAATCTCTGCTCCATTTCAGTTTTGGGATGCTTAGGGAAGAATTTGTGGAAGCAAAAGACCAACGAAACTTACAAAAAGTCTCAGGAGAGCAAGTCTGTGTTGTGATAGTTGTCCGAGGAGAAGTTGAGTGTTAATCCTAAAACTGTTTTTCTCCTTGTCTGATTGTCTTTGCATAACTAGATCCTGGTAAAATCATTTGATGCCTTATTTCTTTGTTTTGATGTCTCCCTGGCTTCCTCCCCCTTATTTTAAAGCACTTGGTTACAAAAGTCCTTGATGCTGTCTTGACTCTGCTTAGTTATGGCCAGTTGAAATTTTACCATTGACTTCGCTGGGCATCAAGTTAGGTCAAAAGAAGGTCAGTGTATTCAAAAATCATCTTTCAGGTGTCCATGTCTGGGTACAAGAAAAGTAAATATCAAAATTTGGATGTAGGATTGAACATTCCAAAAATGGCCTGACACTCAATGTATTGAAATTCAATGGTAGCTGTGTATGCTTAGATTACTCACAATCATGACATTATTGTTTAAATGCCTGAATATTATCTTACAAAATCAAGTGCTCAAGTTTGAAAATGCCAACTTTTGGTCATTTATAAGAGACTATATTTATTCAGATATTTGTATACATCTACTCTTGCAGTTTCTTCTATTATGTTTGATACCTTTTAGTCCTTGTGCTATAGAAATAAATAAGCAAATACTTAATATTGATAAATAATAAACTAATCAGAAAAGATAAAAGGAACACCTCATAAAATAATTCATTAAAAATAAAATTCTCTTGCTCAGAAATCACTGAAATGTTTATATTTTTAGTCAAAGTATACACCTCAGATCTTATTTGAGCCTTCTGCAGTGTGTTGTTAAGCTGTTAACAACTCATTAAAACACAAATAGCATAAGACTGTATAGTGATAACAATCTGTACATTCAGGTCCTTAAAATCTTAAAATGGTGAAAAAGGAAAAGTTATTTTTGAAAACTGCCAAATTTGAAGATTTAATATTTTTCAGCTGAGATGGTATCAAAGGCATGAACTTAGAGAAAATACAAAACTGTATAGCAAACCACAATCTATTACAGAGTCCTTAGAGCATCATCAAAATCCTAAGCTCATCTTTTCATCTGCTTCACAAAATGGAATTTCCTTATATTATGAATGCTAAATTTTATTTTCCACAAAACATAAAAATGTAGTAAGTGGCTTCTGATTATTTTTCAAATCCCAAGTTACATCTAAGTAGAGGTGATAGCTGGCACCATCGATGGTAGTAAGAGAGAAGAAACTCTTTTAATATTCATCTCTGTGCGTTCTGGTGAGGTTTAAAATTCTGCGCTGTACTCTTGTTTCATTTATTTGTTGCCTCAGTAAGTTTTAGGCTGAAGATGTATAGATGGCTAAGGAGGTATTTGGAGCCTTTGTCAAAGAACCAAATCAAATTGCAATGGTGTTTGAGGAGGTCCATGAAGAGCATGTGCAGGAAGGGGAGAGGCTAACAGTGGATTATGATCAGACCAGAATTTCCAGTTTCTGCAGGAATTCGGCATGTACCTTCAATCAGTGTGATTTGCTGAGAGATTGTTGGAAGTTAGGACTGAGGTTCAACTCTGACAGGGTCCAGTTGGGTATGTGAAGCTGTTCGAATAATGCATAAAAGGTTTCTGTCAGCGAAGGCTGTCCACATGTGCAACCTCGTCCCCAAAGTGCTGCTTTAAGTCGTCTCAGCAGTTTCTTCTTTATTTATTAGCCATTATTTTAAAGGAAAGAAGAAAAAACATGGTTCTTAAGGTCTAAATTAATACAGATATTTAAGGTGATTGTGATCACGTATGTAGCAGTTATATAACTCTTTATATAATATTTCTTTTTCTTTCTTTCTTTTTCCTTACAGTTTGTGGCCCATCCAAACTGTCAGCAACAGCTACTGACTATCTGGTATGAAAATCTCTCAGGATTACGGGAGCAGACCATAGCTATCAAGTGTCTGGTTGTGCTGGTTGTGGCATTGGGCCTTCCATTTCTAGCCATTGGTTATTGGATTGCACCATGTAGCAGGGTACTGAATTTTATAAATTACGTATCTTGTAGTATTCTGGGAGCTGTTTTTCAATTTCTGGCATTCAAAATGCAATATCGTACCTCTAATTCTGCTGCTTCCAATTCTTAACTAATAACGATATTTTTAGTAATTTATACTCTTGATCCAAGAGATAGTATTTTTTTATTTGCACTGTAATGAGGGGACCGTAGTGATGAAGCATGAAAATAAATTGTTGTGAAGTTTAAAGAAAGAAAAAAAAACCCCACCTTCTCTGAGAGCTTTTTTCTTTTTTTTTTCTTTTGTATATTTCCATAGATCTTGCTCACTTCACAATCTCTGCTACGTGATTTTATTTTTACTAGTAACTTTTTATTAGTAATTTTTTGAAAGTGACCACTCAGATTCTGTATTAGGTCTCTTCTGGTGGCATCTTGAGACCTGATGCTGTTCCCATATAAACCATTAGCAGGACATTTGTTGACTTCACAGATGCAGAACTTAATCTTAAGTAAAATATTTGTTATACCTGCCCTAGGAGGTCTGTTTACCAAGTGAACCATAGAGCAGAAATTAAATTAAATGCAGTGTTCCAGCCATGGGGTAGGGTATATTTGTAGAAGAGAGTAACTGTGAACTCTTACTTCTTTAAAATTATATGAAAATATAATTCATATAATACAATTTCATGCTTCCAGCTTTCTTGATGATCTCACAATGAAAATAACAGGGGGTTCTTTGAAATCCTAATAGTCTGTAGCATGTGAATTGTCTGCAAATGAAGCATATTGATAGATCATTGGTAAATCAGAAAAAGGATGATTCTCTGTTACATTAACTTTTTTAAAAAAATTTAAGTAAATTTACTTCTGTGCTGAATGTGGTCTTTCAATTTTATTTCCTTAAGAAGTGTACGGCAAAGAAATGTGAGTTTAATTCATTTATATTTTGCTCTTGTAGTTCACCTCAAAAAGGGTAAGATTTTGCTCGTCTCCTGCATATTTCAAGGGAACCTGGTGTTTTCTGTGGGTTAAATATTTATGTACTTTAAAGGTAAACCTTTATGAAAATAATATAATTGTTACTCTCATTATTCTCTGAAATGTCAGTTTCCATTAATATCTGTAGTAAAGATACTCCTTACTCGCAGCTCCATATCATAGAAACATATTAATATACTTCTAGCTGGTGTCTAATATGGAAAAGTGACATTTGTCCTTGAGCTTTAATTCCCGGTACCAGAAACACCTGACATTTTTCCTAGTGCTCATGTCAAATAAAAGCACTGTACATTCAGATCAGTTATTTGATACTGTAATTTCAAAATGCTTTCTAAAGGTCAGGAGCAGGAAGGGAACCTGAGATTGTTTGCACGTGTAGTAAATGCTATTTAGTGTGTGCTGGTCCACTTAGTTCACGGTGGCTGACCCCAGTTTCGGGGAAAACCATTCCTTGAAATAAGAAAGCTACTTCCAGTTCCCCATCTGCTGAACTTTTTTTTTTTTTCTTCTTATATGATACTGCTGATAACGGAGCTCTTCACAGGGGATTTTGGAATATTGCATAATATGGGTGATGTATGTGATAGTTTATCGCATTAGAACCATATATTAACATTAATAAAGGTCAGGCATTATGTGCGGAGCAGTATATTGTTCTATTGTACCGAAGGAAATGCCTTAAGAGGTGTGCACAGCTAAGATGAAGAAGTCTCTCTAGCATCTACCTTGTCACACCTTGTGCAGAGCTGGGACAAGCATTGTTCTGCTCAGGCCACAGAAACAGGGTATATTCCACAGGTATTACTCCTTCCAAAGGGAAGTAGGCTGGGAAGGACAAGTAAACCTACATGTGCGTTCCCCCCAGGAGGTCTCCAAAGAGTGTGGTTAGGGAATCTCAGTGCCATCTCTGTGCTTCAGCCAATGAACAAATGGCTGGTTGTGGGGCCACCTCCCTGGTACCTGCATTTCTTGACTACGGGGTGGGGATTAGCAACAGCACTGGCCACATGAGACCTTCACTGCCTGAATAAAGGATGCTGGCAGTTTGTCCTCAGAGGAGTAGGCTTATAGCTTGGCACTTCTGGTACTGGCTTGCAGCATAAGGCTAGTACTGATGGGATCACAGATTCTTCCTTTTCATACAGCGAGTAACAGCCACAGACGCGTTGCTCTTTCCAGTGTGGTCTTCTGGAGGCAGCCAGTTCTCTCTTCTGGTGCAGACTGCCTCTGCTCTTGCTGTTTTGTCCTTTACCAGGTGCAGATGTGAATGACATACACTGAATTTATTTGAAATCAGTAATATTTCTGATCTTGTCCTTCTCACTCTATTGTGATGGAGCAGTCATTATGTTTAGTAGACACAGGTTATTTATTTAGGACTTTTTGCTCTCAACATATATTCTGTGGATGGAATGCAGTAGCCAGAGATGAGAAGATGAGTCTGTAATTTTTCCTAGAGCTATTGTCACAGGCAAGCTAATAGTAGGCTCTTGTTGGTAAGGAAACCATATTTTATTTTATTTTTCCATGGGCTTGCTTCCGGACCCCCATTGGTATCTGCGGGCATTAAACTCTTTCTGGTCACAGCCATTGTACATTTGTAATTCTTTGGAGTGTTTCCCCTCAAACATTGCCATCTAGGGTTTATGGAATAACATGAATGCTCACTAACAGGACAAGAAATTCCATAAGACTGCCTTTGGGAGACTTTTGTCTGAAATGGAAAGTATCACAGTTCAGTGCACTTGGAAAAGTATCCTTTAAAAAAATTAGGTTTCAGACTGTCGTGAGTTCTGAGTGCCCATTTATGCTTCTGGAATGCCTGATTGAAAGAGTTTGTTTCTTTGAGAAAACTGAGTGGCTGCTTTTATTCTGCCTTTGCAGCTTGGAAGAATTCTTCGAAGCCCATTTATGAAATTTGTGGCACATGCAGCATCCTTCATTATTTTCCTAGGCCTGCTGGTGTTCAATGCTTCAGACAGATTTGAAGGTATAACAACGCTACCGAATGTCACTGTTACTGATTACCCTAAGCAGATCTTTAGGGTGAAGACTACCCAGTTCACCTGGACAGAAATGCTGATCATGGTATGGGTACTTGGTAGGTATATCGTCCCTTCATCTTTTTGTCAACTGTTTTCCTGCAGATATAAATTCTAAAAGAAAGGAGAGATGCCCGGAACCCAAACCTTTGCTCCAACTGCTGCGCGGTTAAAATAAACCCTTAGGGCAGATAACAGTGCATTAGAACTGGTGACAGCATCAGAGCATTTGGGGAAATCAGTTTCTACCAGTGTCAAGGGGCTAATGAGTCAGTTCTCATTACTCAGGTGCTCTTTTTCACAAAACCTGATCAGCTATTTGAAACTCCGTGTGGCAAAAAATGCTATCTTCTAGCATTTCATCAAAGTCAGGTGCTTTACGTAGCAAAATGTCAGTTAGCCACATGATAATGTAGCATTCTCACACAGCTTGTACAGGCTGCGGAAGAGAAAGGAAGTATTACTGTGGCTGCTACGTCAAGGTGCCTTTTCAATCACCTGAATCTCCCGGTCTAAACACTGCTTTATCTTAAACTGTGTTAGGGCAGGGAGATGCTTATCCCTTGCGTGCTGCCTTTTGGTAGTCCCAGCGTATACTCGTCAGCATATGGGAAACAGGAAAAAAAGTTGTGGGGTTGTGGTTTTGTTGTTTTGGGCTTTTTTCCCCTAAGAAAAATTTTTGAAGATGTCTTGATTCCCAACAACTACATCTCTAGCTTATGATGAGGCTGTGATCTAGATTAGTTCCACATTAATTAATTTCTGAGTAGAAGCTTGAGTAAGAAAACTGAATTACGCATAGACAAATTCCACTTCCTATGCTGAAAAGCATCTTATTCTGTAAAGTGGAGAATGAGTAGTGTAATTGTGCCATTTATATTTGGTCATCTGTATAGTTGAGTAGTTGTGCTTCTCTGTAAGAACTAACCCTCCTGATTCAGAAGTGTTTTATGAATGTAAATGCTAAGGAAAGGAGAGGAGGGAGTTCTTCCACACTTAACATTTTTCCTTCTTTAGAAGTTACGTTGTTAGGCCATAATACTTTCACTGCAAAGTTGTGGCTCTACGCTACCCAATGTGGAGATGCCTGAGCTTTATCTCCACGTATCAGTTAGTACCTTGCCATTTGATCAGCCCTGCTGAAACGAAGAGAGCCTTGCTCAAGGTGTATGATGACTCTGTGACACTGCAAATAAGTTAATTTTTGTTCCACTAGGGCCACCTGGTTTCATGAAATGGGAGAATGCAGAGAGTTTGAATGAAAAGAGTTTGGCCAACATGGCTATGTTTGTTTGTTGTTTTTTTTATTTCTTGTTGCAGGTATGATGTGGTCAGAATGCAAAGAGCTGTGGTTGGAAGGACCCAGGGAATATATCTTGCAGTTATGGAATGTTTTGGATTTTGGGATGCTGTCCATTTTCATTGCTGCTTTCACAGCAAGGCTTCTGGCATTCCTGCAGGCCACAAAAGCACAACAATATGTGGACAACTACATTGAGGAGAATGACCTCTCTGAGGTCACACTTCCTCCAGAAATAGAATATTTTACTTATGGTGAGTTTAACTTTTCTGCAACACAGATCTGAACATAGAAAAACTGGTAGGATACAGTAGCATTTCAAAGCCCTAAAATTAATATTTGCATGTGTTTGTGTTCATAGCATTGTCTAACCACTTCTCCCTCAATATTTTTATTTCTATGCTATTTAAAGAATGGTTGTTATGATGGTAATTTGACAAATAAGTTTGCCAATATATTAAAACCAAACAACAGGCATGAGGACAAGATCAGTTCAAACA
Organism: Stercorarius parasiticus; assembly: GCA_013396915.1. Taxonomy (NCBI): domain Eukaryota; kingdom Metazoa; phylum Chordata; class Aves; order Charadriiformes; family Stercorariidae; genus Stercorarius; species Stercorarius parasiticus. Next base: position 678,990 of record VWZL01005656.1, on the reverse strand, counting down.
TAGCTGTCTGTAATTTTATTGTAGCTGTTTATCTTAGAGCTAAACTTGACCTTCTGGATTTTAAACATTTGCAAGCTATATTTTATTCTTGGCTTAGTGCACAACAGATAAAATTTTGATGTGAATTATTTTTTGGTTGGTTCAGTTGTTTGGTCCAGCTACTCATATTTGTAAAGACCTATCAGCATTTCCTGCTGAAGGAGGGATGCTGGCTCGGTAAAGATTACTCAAATAGAATAAAAGTACTAAATAGTTATTGCAGTGCAGAAATTGTAAATAAAGGTGTGATGAATCTGTTTGCACCAACAAAGGCTGTATTTGCTGCTGACGGTGTATTTTAGCATATGCTTTATGAACTTGAATATATTATAATAGCAGACTTGGTTTTGTTATTCATGTTAATTGCTATATAATCAATCTAAATGTGTACAATTAGAAATACATGGTATTTTGATATGAAACACATATTAATTCAGTGTTATTTTGCAAAGATGGTGCATTAATTCACGTAATAAACAATTTCTGAATTTATATATAACTCAATTGTTTCTGTGCATATTGTGTGTGAAAACCAGGATCCTACTTCCATTGAGGTAAATGGCAAAAATCTTCATGATTTCAGTGGGAACCAGGTTATATCCTGAACTTGCAACAATGGCAAAAGCTTCGTGTGATTAACAAATGAAATTGTTTATCAACCAACACTGTGAACTCCCCATCAATAAAACACAAAATATGAATAGATTTCTGCCTTTAGCATAATGATTATTAAGATAGCAAATAATACAGTTGAGTTAAGAAAGACAATGAGGATTTATTTATTGTTATATAGTTCAGGTTAAAATGCAAACTGTATAAGAAAATGTCATGTTTCTTCAACTACAGTTTTTCTGCTAGCAAAAGGTAATGTAACTTATATTCATTATTTGTGACTTAAAGGAAATAGGAATAGAGTAGCACCTGCTAGACCCTTCAAGTATTTGTCTCAACTAAATTCAGACATGTTCATGGAAAAATCCTATCAAGACTAATTTTTAAACATAGTGATAAATGAGTAACTCCTTATATTACCCCTGTATTTCATATCTTCCAGCTAGAGATAAATGGCTCCCATCTGATCCTCAGATAATATCTGAAGGCCTCTATGCAATTGCTGTCGTTCTTAGCTTTTCTCGGATTGCATACATCCTGCCTGCAAATGAGAGTTTTGGGCCCTTGCAGATTTCACTTGGAAGGACTGTTAAGGACATCTTCAAGTTTATGGTCCTTTTTATTATGGTATTTCTTGCATTTATGATTGGAATGTTCATACTGTATTCCTACTACCTTGGAGCTAAACTAAACCCAGCCTTTACAACGTAAGTATGATGTTATGTTTAAGTAAAAAGCCAATATGAATCTCTGAGTTTTTCACTAAGGTAACGAAGTCTGTGAGATATTGTATCCTGTCTCCTAGCATTAAAACTGAAGACAGTCGAAGTCGGTGAGAAATCGGGTATCTCAGAACCTGAGAAAGCTGAATACAAAAGACCAATTGACCTAATGGAAAGGTTAATCAGAAGCTCTTGGAAGGAGTGCAGCAGTTTCTTTCTCATCAGCCCCATTCTTAGGTTTATTAAGACAGGGAAGGTCTGCCCCCTGCAGAGTTAGACTGGAAAATAAAGAGACGAGGATATCCTTCATCTCAAAACCTGGAAATATACTGTTCTACGTCCTGGACTATTGTTTTGCATGTATTGTTACAACTAGATTCTCTATGGTGGATAGATGGAGCACTATGGAGAGATGGAACATACTGTGAAAAATATTCTCTTGCATGTTTGTTGTATTGATCAGTGCTCTACAAACCTGGTTCACAGAAAAATCACTTGAGATTGTTTATCGCTTACTGTTAGTGCAACTTATTTGTGTAGTTAGTAATAATGCCTTTCTTTTTTTTTTTTCCCTACAGAGTGGAAGAAAGTTTCAAGACCTTATTTTGGTCAATATTTGGCTTGTCTGAAGTAACTTCTGTTGTCCTCAAATATGATCATAAGTTCATAGAGAACATTGGTTATGTTCTTTATGGCATATACAATGTAACGATGGTGGTAGTTCTGCTCAACATGCTGATTGCTATGATCAACAGTTCATATCAAGAAATTGAGGTGGGCTCTGTTCTCAAGTTGTTCTCTTTTGCTATGTTGAAAAAGGGCAGAATTATTAGGAATTATTTCAACGAGCGCATCTTGATATGCAAAACTACAGTGAATTGATTACCTCGGTAAAGGAGATCACAAAAAATACCATGTTCAGTAGGACTGACTTTATCTCACAAGCCAGCCAAGCTGCAGAACCTTACAGGATCTGAACAAATAGTTCATCATGTGTCACGTATACATATCTAAGGGGATGTCACCCATCCAGAAATCTTAAAATCTAAAGTAATATTCAAATGAGAACTGCTGTGAAGTAGAAAACAAAGTTGCTGGCTATAACATTTTAGACATGGGTGGCTCATTCTCAATTTCCTTAGGATGCTTATTGCATGTTTCCATAATGTAATGCACTTCAATCGTTCAGCAGGATAAAACTAGTTATAATAAACAAACTTTTCACCTTTGGAGTAAACCAAGTCCAGCCTTGGAATACTTCAGTAAGAATGTATTAGGACAAAGTCGATTTGCCAGTTTTTAACAGAATTTCTTCATGACAACAGAGTTTCTATTTTCTGTACTCCATTATAAATCAGTTATTTTTCATGGTTATGTAAAAAGCTGTGAGTACTACCATTTTAAACCATGTCTGCCTTGAAGCTAATAGTTCATCACTTATGCGAGTACCAAATTCATGTAACCACTTTAATGAGAAAACAAGACTGTACAAAACCCAAAAAAGATCCACTTTAAATAGCAAGGAGTTTATATGTTGGCTTTCACTCAGTGCAAAAATAACACTTGTTTAAATGGTTCACATGCTTCAACTAAGTATTGTCAAAGAGATGTTGCCATAAAAAGGCAACTGAAATTTAGTTAAAATAGACTTGATAAAGTGATTGCATTTTTGCAGAACTACTGGGAGTGTTACTAGCAAGCAAATAACATTTCAACTATAAGCAGAAAGGGTCAATATTTAAAAAGTTTAATTTGGAAGAAGTTTTGCATTTCATGAAAACAAAGCACATACCTGTTTTTATATCTTAACACAGGATGACAGTGATGTAGAGTGGAAGTTCGCTCGTTCTAAACTTTGGTTGTCGTATTTTGATGATGGAAAAACATTACCTCCACCGTTCAGTCTGGTACCAAGCCCCAAATCTTTTTTCTATTTCATCATGAGGATCATTAACTTTTCTAAGTGCAGGAGGAGACGGCTGCAGAAGGACATTGAAATGGGAATGGGCAATTCTAAATCTAGGGTAGGTACCGAAATCTTTTCATTGCAGTGAAGAATTGTGTGTCCATTCTGCTTTTCTTTAGGTTTTAGGGTATAATCGATGCTTCTGATGATAGTTTGGTAATTAGTAAGCATTTATTTTCATAGATCTGTATTTCAGACTGTCTAAACATACTACATAAAACCAAAAAATAACTATAAAATTTCTTAGGATAACAAGTGACTGGAAAAACACAATTAAAACAAAAATCAATGAGTACTCAAGGATGCAAATAATTCCCACAAGGAATGACCTAAATATTGAATAAAGATGCTTTTGGCCTCCTCCATNAAGCCGGGGGGGAGGGGAGCGGGATGAGAAGAGAAAACTCTTCCTTTCATGACAGACAGGAAAAGGATAAAGTGTGGTCAGTATGATATTCACTTCCTACTGTTAAAGTCAATGTTCTCAAGAGAAGACAACAGGAAAGAGGTGGGGTTGGTAATAATAATAATAATCTTCAGCACTCCCATGACATTCTAAGCTTGGGTTCTTTACAAATATTAATGGAATGCAGTGTCACAACACCCTTGTGAGAATTAGATTACAATATAGGCTCAGGTTGACTTCACTTTGCTCCCATACCCCACCAGAGAGGTCAGCTATAATTGCTTCAGTGACTTTTAATTGGTTACATAGAAAATTAATGACAGGTGCAGATTAGAGGGTTGAACCTTCTTCATACACATTTTTCTACTTCACCCTCACCAGTGTATCTGAGAGAAGAGCTAGGTCCCTGATTTGGTATTAAGAAACCTTCCACATTGGTCACAAAGCCATCTTGTCCACGGTAGGTTTTTTCCCTTCAGTTTCTAGCCCACTGCTGCAAAACACTTAAACTTATTTGGGATCTGATGGCTTTGTGATCCTTGAATAATTGAACAATGACCATTTTTCTACATGTATTACTATTCCTGAAAATGGTGCTTTGGAAGAATGCTTCAAACTAAGCAGAAATGGTTTGGGGCATGTATTTGTAGTTAAACGTATGCTTAAGAGTGCAGATCCACAACAGCTCTTTGTTAAAGCCAGTTTAGAGAGTCTCTCCTTGCTCTAGCCACTCATCCCTGCTTCCAAGTCATCATTCATTATTTCCTCAGCTGTGCAAGCACATTTGCTTTGAAGTTGTGCTGTGAACAGGATGGCTAAAATTATAAGTGTTTAAAAAAAACCCAGACCAACAAATAAGTCAAGGCAATCTCAGGTTTTTTGGAAATAATATTCTGATATAGTGACTATGGAGATGTCTCCAAGAAAAAAAAATGGAGCTGAATTCTAACTGCAAAAATTCTATAATACATTTTAATTTTGTCTTGTTTCTTCCTAGTTAAACCTTTTCACTCAGTCGAACTCCAGAGTTTTTGAATCACACAGTTTTAACAGCATTCTCAATCAGCCGACACGCTATCAGGTAAGTACCTACAGTGGTCACTGTTTTGAGTAACAGAACTGTGTGAAGGTACTAGCAGAATTTTGTGTTTCAAGTACATTTTGCCTTCATCAGATAAAGAAAACCTCCTGCAGAAATCAAACTCCAGGATGCTACTAGAAAAAAGACAGTTATTGTTCAAGCCCCATTATTTGAAGCATTTAAAAAACTAGCCCATACAAAACTTAGATTTTTTTTTTTTTTCCTTTGATGTCCCAGTCTGGAAAGTGTGAGAAGCGAACATCTGAAACTGATTTCTGGGGAAGGGATGTGAAAGAACTGAGCTGACTAGGTTAGCGTTACTTTCCCTTCCTTTCTTCTCATGATCTGAGATGTGACGTTCAGCATTCCTACAGATGGGAGTGCTTCTCCCTGATAGGAGTCTGTCAGATATTACCTTCCTGTCTTCTTTCCAGTTCAGAAATAAAAGAGTAAATAGGAGCTCTTGTTCCCCTAGTGAAAATGTTGAAGGTATGTAATCCACCTGTGCAAATTCTTTTAAGACAAGCTACATTAGATTAGATATGTACAAGTATATTAGTACATACAGGGAAACCTGGTAGTTAACAGTATAATAATACAGATATAACCTTAATGAATCCTTTACCGCTGACATTGCACTGTCATACTGTAAAATCTCAACTTTTCTTTCTTTTTAAAAGGTATTTATCTCTTACTATTACACATCCTTTCATATGTGAACTGAGTTTAACGAAGAGTAGACCCATTCTGAAGCTACTTAAAGCCTAAATTAGGTGTGTTTAGATGTATTTTTCCTGTTGTCCTGTTCCCTACAAGAAGTTGTGGTGCTCTGTAAATATGAGCTAATTGGATGAGAAAGGTGCTTTATTGCAATGAAGAATCGCAGCATGCCACCAAAAGAGCCATCTGAGGCAACTGCTTGATGTAGGGCTGTTCATTCTTTTACTTATATGGATGTGAGGGAGATAGTTAAGGAAGAAAAGTGAATAGTGTTTAATTATATATGCTCACCTAATTATGTAACTGTTTTAATCTGGCAGCAAATAATGAAAAGACTGATAAAACGTTACGTTCTGAAAGCACAAGTGGACAAAGAAAATGATGAAGTAAATGAAGGTAAGAAAGAGACTGCATTTGCAATATTCAGAGATAATTTTTGTCATATTGTATTAGGAATCCATATTACAGTGGTGCATGGAGGTTTCAGGTAAAAAGAGGGTTTATTTCTGCTTCAAATGCACTGAACTCAGCTAGATAGTAATGGAAGTATGCCTGTGACGACAAAAATGGACAAGTGCAATGTGAAAGATTACCAGGCAATAGATTGATGTCCCTTCCAGAGCCAGCTCTGCTCTTGGAAATGTAACACCCCAGCAATGGTTTTGTTCCTATGGGCTGGAGGTTATAACCATCACAGTTCAGCCAGTAAGAAATCTATGTAATCACCACCAGAAAAACATACGTGTTTAGCATAAGTCTGGGCTAGTTTAGTTGGTTTCGGTGCACTGGGAACGCTTACCCAAGCCATCCTGCTGGCAGCCTTGTGCTCTCCAGCTGGTGTGCAGGGATCAACAGCTTGGGATCAGAACAGCTTTTACTGTCATGGAAGCATCAGGCATTATGCTGGATATATGATGTGAGGGGGCCGAACAGGCTGCTATCTCAGCAAAGGCAGCACAGCTTTTATTTTGCTTGTCAGTTACTTTCTGCTTACCTGTAACTCTCTGCGAGAAGCAGGGAGCGGAAAAGAAGATAGGAATTAAATCCCACTCTGTGCCTTCAAGAGGCGGCATTGTGCATTTACTGTTATCCCAACTCTTCCCCATCCTATGTGGCTGTACAGAGCTGAGCTTGTGAGTGACAAAAGCAGAGAAACTCCACAAAGTGTCTATCTCTCAGTGTGCCCCTTGTGCCCCTCTTCTGAATCCCCATTGCTCTCCTCCTGTTCGTGCTCTGTGATGGAAATCATCTGCCTAGAGATGGAAGAAAAGACTGTTCTCTCACCGACAGTGCCAGGGGCATACAAGTCTTTCCAGTTCCCTGATGCCTGGGTGGTATTGGCGTATCTGTCTTTAGATAAGCATAACAGGGCAGAAGAATCGTGGTTCATGGACATCACGGTTCTTGCTTTTATCACCAATTTTCATTAAGTCCACTTAGAGCAAGTCAGCTAATCCCCGAAACTCATTCTTCAGCTGCGTAGCAAAGGTGTAGAGCTCTTTGGGTCAACGCCCCTCTCATTGGTACCTGAAACATAGATCCAGCCTTTGAAGATACAATTTGTGAAGTCTGCTGTATTCTAAATGGAGAACTTGTGCATTCTTATATACTGCAGCTATTTTAAACCGATGTCTAGGGATTTTTCCCCTTTTTGCATCACTAGAGAATTCAGGTATTCTTTTGTAGCCTTTATTTCATAGGTGACAAATAATTTCCTGTGGTGGCTACTGTGTATGAATTTGCATACCTCACACTTGCTGGGAGAGTAGTATTTGAATATTTTAAAAAGCTTCTGCTCTTGAACTGAATATCCTATAATGGAAAAAATGCTGTTGCTCGTTATGAGCCTGGCCTTGACAATCATTTTCATTGAAATGTGTTTTTTGTATTTGTGTCAAATTCTAACATAATTTTAAATTGGTTGACTTTTTCTAATTCAAAGGATAATGGTAAGGAAGAGGAGAGAGACTCAGAAGCTGTGAGTTTTACTGCCAGCTCTGCCACACTTTTCCTGTGTGTGATCTTGGCACAGCACTTCAGAAAAAAATCTCTTTGCCTTTTCTCTCTAAAAAGGGGATACTAATATTACCAGCTGTTCAGCAGTGTTGCCGTGATTAATTTATTAACCTATGTAAATCGCTTTTTGAATCTTTGATGTTCTGTATACATGTGGAGCGCAACATTAGAATCTGGTGGACTATGAGAATACATTTGGTGCTATTTAGGGGTGGAGAAACACTCAATTTTATTGAGAGTAAAGCCTTCTGCTCCACCTCTGTACCAGCTCTCGTCAACATTTTGAGATGATAATCTGAAATACTCACTGATGTGACTTAACAGGATTGAATGAATCCTGATCTTTGCTAACACGTGTTTCTTTCAATGATTAATACAGGTGAATTAAAGGAAATCAAACAGGATATCTCCAGTCTTCGCTACGAACTTTTGGAGGATAAGTCCCAAGCAACAGAAGAGTTAGCGATTTTAATACATAAACTCAGTGAGAAACTAAATCCTAATATGTTGAGATGTGAATGATTCAACAAAGGACCAAGGCTTCGACTACAGCACAACTATTTATTGGCAATAATATTTCAGTATCTTATACTTGAAAAATGTATTGTAGATTTTTAGCACTGAATAACTTTATGTACAGCTTCTCTGGAATTTAGTCTTAGGAAATTTTATTAACTCACCACAGAAAGATTGCTCTCTTCATTTAAATTGTCTAAAAGCAAGAACTCTCCTTTTTATTTGTTTTTGTTTGGGTTTTTTGTTTGTTTTTGTTCTTTTTTGGGTTTTTTTTGTGCATTTATGCATTAAAAAGGTATAATGGTATCAATTGCTGATATTTTAACAGGTTTCTGAATACATATTGAGAATTCTTTGCACTAAATTTGCAAGAAGAAATTAAAGTAACAGATACAGCGTAGCACACTGTTCCTTGCAGCGTCTGAGTAGGAGTAGGATTTTTCACAATACAATAAATGAAGTAGAGGTCGGTGGAGGATTACTTGAAATCTTTGTTCTTTATTGGCGATGTTAGTGACGCATCTTAAGCTGAGAACTCTTGGTATGGTTACAAGGAATTAATGAAAATCAGGTAAGTGTGAATGTACTTGTAGTAGCACTATTTAACACGTATGTATATACACATATTCACAACTCCCCTTTCTTAATTCTGCGTATTAACCTTTAAAAAAAAAAAACCAAAACAAAACAAACAGCAGCTACTCTTTACGTGGTAGAAATGTGGGGTTTTTTTTTAACACTCAGCCTCCCTGCAGGGCTGGTATTTTGTTACACCGTTCTAAATGACGCCTCCGACGCTTCGTTGTTAATAAAATAAAATTAAATATTCCAACTGTACCCGCCCTCCCTGTTGTCCCGCTGCTTTGGCACCAGGCCCCGCCTTCCCCGCCTCTGGCCAATGGCGGCGCGCTCCTCGCTGCGGGCCCGCCCCCTCGCCTCAGCCTTAGCCAGTGGGAAGCCGGCTGGCGGCCATGTCGGTTGCCACGGTAACGGGAGCGGCGGGCCCTGGCGGGATCCGCTGCCCCGGCGCCATGGAGCTCAGCCTGGTCCGCGTCGACTACTTGCAGGTGGGAGCGGGTCTGCGGGGGGACTGGAGGCCAGCGGAGCGAGAAGCCCGAAGGAGGGTCCCGGTGCTCTGGGCGGCGGGGGCCGGGGCGGGAGGCACCTCCCGGTGGGGCCGGGGCCAAGCAGGCCTACCCCCAGCGCCGCCTCAGGCGGGCTGGGACACCCCTCCCTGGGCACACGGGCGGGCTAGCGGGCCTGGTTAACCATGGTGTCTTCCGACAGGTGGGAGTGACGGCTCAGAAGACGATGAGGCTGCTTCCCGCCTCGGGGAAAAAGGCCACGCAGAAGGTAGCGGCTGTGGGCACCTCCGGCTGGGTCCCGGCCCTCCTCCCGTTGTCAACCGGCTCTTGAGGCTCTTTGGGTAGTGCCTTACAGAAAAAAAAAGCTTTGGAAAAAAACTGCTGGAACGTTTTGGGAAACTTGTGAAAAAATGGGGGGGGGGGGGGCGGGGAAAAGTCTGTATTTGGAAAACTTCCAGAACCAGTAAGGCATTGTCAAAACTTCAGGCATCACTGAAAACTGCAGGGCAGTTCTTGCATGTTTCTCTGTATTTCTGTTTCGCTAACACTTAAGAGGAAATGTTTCCTTTTCAGTTTTCCTTAATGCAGCTTTAAACTAAGGAAACTTAATTAGGAAAATGCAATAGAAATAACAGTTATTTTAATAATAAATTCTCGAAATGAAAATAAAACTATTCCCAAATATGCATTTCTGGAGTGTTCCACCTGATGGTTGCTGGCATTTACAAGTAGAAGCAGAAAAAGGACTGTAAATAGTATCACTTAAATTACTGTTCTTAGGCTTTAGCGCCCTATCTATGGCAGTTTATCTAGCTTTTCTACATACACTATGTAAATTAAGTACTGTAGAACCTAAAATATTTAAATAGAGGAAAATATGAGCAATATAGGAAAAGCATTATTTAAAAAAATATTAATGCATGTAATAAAAAATAACGATGTATTATACTTTTGAAGGTGGTGGTTGGAGATCAGGATGGGGTCATTACATGTTTTGGCATAAAAAAAGGGGAAGCTGTGGTAAGTGGAAATGTTCCATTTTAAAACTGTAGTTTTTAAATATTCTTCCTAATGAACTTTGAAAGACCGTTTTTATTGACGTGGGAAATAAAATACCTGTGGAGAAGGTGTCAAGGTAGAGCTGTGGACTGATACCTAGCTGTGATGACGGCATGCTGAGGGCAAGCACATGATCCTCCAGGGTTGTAAAGTCAGATACTAGTGTGTATCATCAGAAAAAAAGTCAGTTTAACATCTTTGCCTCTGCAGTTCAGTTGGGCCTGTACATGTACTCAGTTATTGTGACTGGACAAAAACCTGCAGTGATTAACTAAGTCAGTTGCCTTAGGGGATTTTGACAAACTGATTGCTTTTTATGAGCCTAGACTTAGGCTCAGCTTTATAAAAATTTATCACTTCATATTTTTTTTTTTTTCCTTGAGGAAGTTCATAGCCAGCTTATAAGGACTCTATAGCAATCCAAAGAAATCTACGTAGTCTTTTGGAATAAGAACACAACATGTAAGAGAGTGAGGGAAGGGGGGTGGGTGTGGGTGTGTGTGTGTATGTTGTTTTAAAAAAAACCCACAAACAAACAAAAAACTTAGAGCTACCAGCAGTGCTGAAATTTTCCTATGGATGAATAACAATGAAATAGTAAAGTCTTAATTTATCTTATTTAACTTATATATTTATTGACTTTTAAAATGCTTGATTGTTTTGTGTTTCTGAAGAGAAATGTACAGATTATATTTGTCTGCATATCATCTATAGTATCCTCAGTTTTGCCAGAAATTGTAAAGCAAGTTTATTATCCTTATGTTAAAAGATCAGCATAAACACGATATTGTGATGATGAAAATTGCTTTTCTGTTTACAGCCAGTGTTCAAGACGCTGCCAGGCCAAAAAATTTCAAGACTGGAGTTGGGAGGAGCTCTTAATACACCACAAGAGAAAATTTTTGTGGCTACAGGATCAGAAGTTAGAGGTTTCACAAAAAGAGGGAAGCAGTTTCTTTCATTTGAAACTAACCTCACTGAAAGCATCAAAGCTATGTATGTATGATATTTTGCATTTTTTCATAGCCGTAGCAGATTGTTAGTTTGTAGTTTTATGAAATAATTTTTTTTACTGTGTTGTGTGCTTGTGTGTAACACAGAGTGCCAGTCCAGCGTTAGCTTGTGCCATGATGTGTAGGAAGGAACTTAGAAAATTACAGTGAAGTTTAGAAAGTGTAGGAGGGCTTGGGAGGGGTCTGGAGGCATTCGCATCAGTGCAAATGCAGATGAGCAGAGCTGGGGTTATTGCCATAGTGTATCGTGTCCATATACCCTTCCAGTAGCAGAACAGGAATAATTTTTTTTATTTTTCTTTTTGGATCGTGATTTAAGATGCTGCCATGTATCAACTGGCTTAGGAAGAATTAATATAATTAAATTATATTAATGAAATGTCTATAAAGATATTCTTAGGATTTACTGAAGACAAATAGGAAATTTGAGAGCTGTAGAAATCATACAATTTTAGTATTTGTAAGAAACTTCTTTTTAATAGCTGGACCAGCTTACAGGGCCCACTAATGCCTTGAATCTGCAAGTGGCAGTGCGTGTGTCTAACAGGGCTAAAAGACTATCACTGCAACTATACTGGGAAAATGCTACAGGCAGTGTTTTCTTTTTCTCAGGTATATTTCAGGAGCAGATCTCTTTCTTTGTGCGAGCTATATCTATAACCATTACTGTGACTGCAAAGACCAGCACTACTACCTATCGGGAGACAAAATCAATGATGTTCTCTGCCTTCCTGTAGATAAAGTGAATTGCATTACACCGGTACTTGCATGTCAGGATAGAGTCCTCAGAGTTTTACAGGTTAAAATACTTGTTTATTTATGTTTTAGGTGTTGATGCCATGGGATTGGATTAATTCTTAAGGGAATTAGCATATCAGCGTGGCTGAAATATTAAAAGGATAAGCATATTGTATCTTACTTGGCACTGTTACTGTCTATAATGCTGGTACACTTTTTTTTTTTTAAAAGAAAAATCATTATTGTAAATTTGCTAAATGAGGATTAATAAAACCACTGTAAATAGGCTTTGGAATTCATAGGTGGAAGTAGATAACAAATTGGTCCATTCAAACTAAAAATGCTCACGTAAGGGAATTTAAATGTGTGAGTCTCTATCAGTTTGGAAATTCATGCTTTCACAACTGTTGCAACAAGTCTCAGTAATGTTAACTGGTTTAACAAATTTATTTGCCAGACAAATTTGCAGATTATTTTTAATAATAAGGCATTTCAAGAGTCCTGTGTTTTATTTATATAAACTTCACTCTGTTTTGGCTTAGAAATGGTTCTCCAATAGGTATTGGGAGCTTGCATAAGTGAAGCATGTCCGTTACTATAATAATAATTTTGTCCTTATGCTTGTGGGGTTTTGTTTTATGGTTGGTGTTTTGTAGTTTGTTTTTTTTTTTAGTTTGGTTGATGTAGTTTTGTTTGGTGGGGGTTTTTTGCTGGTTTTTTTTGGGGGGTTGTTTTGTTGGGTTTTTTTGGTGTTTTTTTTTTTTTTCTTTAAAAAAAGAAACCAAAACTCTTGATTGTTCTCTTTTTCTTTAGGGATCTGATTTACTGTATGAAGTTGAAGTTCCTGGACCACCTACTGTTCTTGCTCTAAACAATGGAAATGGGGGTAACAAGATTTTGAATATACACTTAACTAAATAACGTTATTATACTATATTTTTAAGATTTTGTTGTTTGTTAATTACATTTTTGCCTTGATTTTTTAAGCTGATGTTAAAAATGCAGCAGAAAACTGATTATGTGAAGTCGTTTCTTACACACAAATAAATATATGCACACACATATGACTGTTTTAGACAATTGTAAATTATATTGTATTTAATTCAAAGCCTTTTAGGAGAGCAGTGAGGTATAAGGTGGTTTCATTGTGTAAACAGAAACTGGACTTTTGGGGGCCTTTTCAAAGTTCTGGGTTTGGGTTTCTCTTGCACGTGGATTTACATAACTAGAATCATTAGTTGCATCTGTCCATGGATGGATGAAAATATTGAGTAGAGCACACACAAACTAAAACTGTGGAAGGATCAAGCTTAAAATAGTTTGATATCCTTCTTGCTAATCTGTTCTAACCTAATAGAAATCACCTTAGTGTGTTAATCTGGTGCTTAATTTAGTTTCAGTTAGATTGTGTGACAACGACACTCAGAGCTCTTTTGGAAAGTAGTTCTTACTTGCTTAAGTCTCGGCAGAACATTCACTATTGGATGCTTGTTCTGAATGAAATCTCCTTGTTTCCCTTCTGTAAAAGCAATTTAATAGCCTATCTTTGTGAAATTTCAAGTGTTGGATTATGAATGGTTTGTAGGCAGAACTCCAGGGCAGGGGGGCGGTCATAACACAGAAGACTGTTAGCCATGAAGGAATTATCAGAACAGGTGCAGTTTCGCTGTATTTGTTTTTGTTTTTAAAGCCTGACAGTTCTGTCACACGACACTGATGTTAGTATTTTCTTTTTCCCTTGGGCTGCAGAATGTCATTACACAATACTTTCAGTTTTTTTAGATTGAAGCACTTGATTTTATTGACTCTAAATTCAGTTTATGTGCTTAGGTGATTCTGGACAAGAAATTGTGTATGGAACTTCTGACGGTAAATTGGGTCTTATCCAGATTACTGGTTCCAAGCCTATACCTAAGTGGGAAATTGGAAATGAAAAAAAGAGAGGAGGTATGTGTGTCAGTCTCTCACTTTTTAGCTTTCCAGTATATCTGAGGCTTTATTATGAGTATAATAATCAGGATATCTTATTCATAGATACTTTGGAGGCATTATGTCAGTATGCGATATTAATACGAGTAAGCTCTGTTTCACTCTCCTGATTTTCTTATAAATAATTCTAATCAGTTTGTCTTGCTTTGGGTTTTCTGTTCATATTATTTCCAGCACTTTAGTACTGGAAATACTTTTTTAAAAAGTATTTTAAAAAAAAAAGGCATTAAAAAGTTATCTTTAAAGTGGCATTTGTAAAACAGTATTGATTCATATATGATTACTTAAGGCTTTTATCCTTTTGGTGACTATTTCTAAGTGCAAATATACCTGCCAGATTTTTCAGATGTTCAGCCGTCTCTAAGTTTCTTCACAGGAAAGGTTAGTATCTGCCCTGCAAGACCTTTTTTTTTTTTCCTTTTTTTTTTTTTTTTTAAAAAAAAAGCCATTATAAGGGGTTTTGTCTGAAGGTGGAATTAGGCTTTTATTAAAGGTCCACAATGAGACTTAACTGATCAGAGCATAGTACGACACTTTCCCTGTTTTAGCTATTATTCTATATATTATTCTGTGTTCTAATAGATGCTGACATTAGCCCGTACTCCTTTGTAAAGGGAGAAGACCAGGAATAGAAAAAACATATATATAAAAATTTATCTCATAAAAGCTATTGCTAAATTATTTTCTTAAAATGCTTCCTAGTATGTCCTTACTCTTCATATGAAATATGGAGTCATAAAAGTTAAATTCCATCTCGGTTTTCATATTAATTCTTGTGCAAACTCTCTCACTGCCTTTTCCTTCTTCCAGACCTTAACTTTCTTTCCTGTCCAAACACGGTTAGTTGTTATAGGCTGGTTCCACATGCGCTAATAGTGGGTTTGTCCACTGGGGCGTCAAGTGGCAGTACCTAGTTCAGGTCCGCCACAAGTCAGAACCCTCCTTCTGTCACCTTAGCCAGAATTCATAGTAGTCCATTTACCAATAGCTTTAAGTCAACTACAGGAAACAAAGACTGCTTGCTTCTTCAACTGGCAAAGTTACAGTAGTGTAGATAGACAAATAGTTCATCTGGGGGAATGTTTGATGAGGGAGCGTTAAACCCCTCAAAACTAAACTATTTGAACATCAGAGAAGGTCTCTGTGCAGGGCTTTTCACCAAGGGAACTGTCGTGGTTTTGATTCAGAATTGGTTGCTGTAAAACCCACTGTACGATCTTGAACTTCAGGTACAGATGAGAGACTTCAGCCCTCTAGTGGACTCATGCGGAAATAGCATTGATAAAACCTTAAAAGCCAATCAAGAATCTCTTTCTATGTAATTGAATGTGGCCTGTGTATCATTGTGTCATAAACGAATAATGAAGATGTAAAGGGTTGTGTTTTCTTTTTCATTAGGTATCTTATGTATTGATAGTTTTGACATTGTGGGAGATGGAGTTAAAGAATTGCTTGTTGGACGAGATGATGGAATGCTGGAAATCTATAACTTTGAGAGCGCAGATGATCCCGGCCTTCGATATGATCATGTAAGCCCACGTTCATCATACTCTTCTTTGCTGGAAAAAAATTAATTAAAAAAAAAAAAGAAGCTGTGTTTCAAAACTTAAAATATATGCAAGGTCATTACTACTAAAATGTGGGGTTTGTTTTTAATTTGAGCTCTGTAATGTTGGCAATATGAACTTCAAAGCAATATCTTAATATTTAAGAACCAGAAAGTGAAATAGTCCTGATTTGAGCAAAAATGAAAATACTGTAGAGGGTGCGTTAAAGCTCTGGCTCTGTTGGCTGCTGAAGTCTCTCCTGGGTGAAATGTAATACAGCACTTCTCTCTCAATGAAAAAAACAACCCTATGGCATGTATAGTCTGTGTTTTACATGTAAAATAATAAATGTAAGCTGTCAGGACTTTACTGAGCATAATTAGTTTGGTTATGAGTTGTTTAAAATAGTAGATTTGAGCCATAGTGACTTATTTCAGGCTTCAGTCAGATTGCTAGTTTCTGCTGGGAAAAATATTGTCCATCAGTGTTTTGCTTTAAACTGCTTTTTAATGTCTTTATTATGCAGAGTAGAATTGGAATGCATTTGTTAAAATACCTCAGTTTAGCTGTGATAGTCATCAGCTGGCATACTCTTTTGTAGGTCTAGATATCGTGCATCTATGTAGGTGTTTTGTGATGCAGATAGGAGGAGGAGCACAACCTTTAAAACCCCCACAAAAAACCCCAAACTTCTAAAATGAGTGCAGTGACTTTTTCCTCTGCTTGAATGTATTTATTTGAAGGCTTTATCAGAGAGCATTGCATCAATCCAGGGTGGCTGCGTAGGAAAAGATGGATATGATGAAATTTTAGCATCCACGTATTCAGGTAAGCATCATATGATCTACTCAATAAATGTCGCCTGTGGTGATGTGATAAAAATGAAGCAGGCTGTGTTGTTAATGCAGCTCACATTTCTTAAAATTTTTGTTCTGATTGGAACCAGGATAATGTTTTGTTGAAAAGATCTCTCCTAATTTAATATTTAAACCTCAAAAAATGTTTCTTATGCTTAAGCTATGTTTTTATATTTTAAGATATTCATAATGTGTTCTGCTGTGTAACACAGTGCCTGTTTTTTCTCTGGTGTAGACTGCTGCCTAACTGTGATGAAATGATGACTATATTAATGTCGAATAGAATTATTCATGGGTTTTTTTTGTATTAAAAATATTGATAGACATGCAATTTTTTTTCCTGTCATTTTACATAATTTCCTGCTTTAAATGGGGTTGATTTTGCTTTTAGTAGAAAATGAAGCTTCCCCATGTGAGATGTCTCAGCAGCCCCTCTGTAGGATTGGAGCTATTGGCCTGACTGTCACAGAGGCTGTCATAAACCTGCTGCATGTGTTAACTGCTGAGAGCTAAAATATTACTAATTCTCTATGCTCGGTTATTTTCAGTGCTAAAAAATAAGCCTCCCAAACCCTCTCGTATTTAAAATCATGTATTTTGGCAAGATACAATTCTTAGTGAGTTATTCAGAAGTAATGGTGTTCAAGTACCTCTTTTAAATAGTCTTTGCATGATTAAATGGCTCTTATATCTCACCTCATATGAGTTGTTTTGGCCACAGTATTGTTGCAGCCTGTCATACCAAAGTCCTTTGTGGCTTCTTTTAGTGCCTGTGGGAATGTTATAAAGATCTGTGAGTCGTAGAAGAAAGAAAAAAGTGAAAGCCCATGTTCACCTGTGGGTTTTCAAAGGTAAACTCTGGTAGGATGTGCAGCAGACTGAGTTTGGCAGCTTTCGGTAGATGAGGAAAAGTCATTCTTAGAACAGTAAAAGTTACATTTGAGGCCTGGCAGCACAGGACTTCTGTGGATTTTTTTTTAAAGTTCATGCTCCATTATTGGGCTTCCTTGGTACTTGGAAGTAGATAGATAAGGAATGTGAGACATTGTGGACATGTCAGATTTTATGGTGCATTTTATAATAATGCTATCTTACTGTTTGTGTGCATTAGATGAGGTAACTAGAGCTATAAACACCCATTCAAGTCTGCATATCATACCTGAGGTGTCAGGATATAATCAACTAATATTTGCTGTTATAAGTAAATGTAGTTAAGTAAACAAAAAGGTGATTTTTATTTTTTTTCCCTTCAACTGGCAGCATTCAATCTCAAAGCACACTGTGCAACATACAGCCTGCTATAAACACACTGCACAGGTTTGGTTTGGGTTTTTTTTTCCAACTATAGTACTGCCAATTATTCAAGATTTTACCAGAGAAACAGAGGTGGGAAAAAATGTAAGGGCTCAGTTAAAACCTGCTGCAGACGGATTTATTGCTTGAAGTACTTCATGAAAAAAGAATAAGTAATGTTTTCCAATCTGTAAGCTAAGAATGACACCCATAAAAAAATCATGCTCAGTGTCTAGATTAATCCTCCAAAGAAAGGATTAAATTAAAGTCTCTATTCTCTCTACCCAGCATCTGGAGCATACAAAAGCTGAGTGCAGACTTTTCTTTATAGCTTATGAGGAATATAAACTTCATATATTGGTTTAGGGTGGCTGACAGGACTGACTACAGAACCTGTCCATAGAGAAGGTGGATCAGGTGAAGAACTAAAATTAAGTCAAGAAATGCAGAGCAAGATTTCATCCTTAAGGTAATTGCACTAGAAAGAAATTTAAATGGAATAATTGAAATGTTAAAAGCTGAAATGTCATCTTTCCTTCCTGTCTCACTGGATTTTCTGTATTGTTAATGTACCTAGAAGTAGGTTTAACCCTTTTCAAAGTAGAAATGAATAGCAGCCTCATTTCACAGCATCCTTCTATCTTGCCTTCACACGATGATGTCTTAATGCCTTTTTCCTCAGTATCAACAAGATAAGATTCCCTTCTTCCATGCTGCTTATAGCTTCTAGATGAGGGGAGAAAAGTAGTCATTAGCATATAATTCAAAATGCATTGTACTCTTGAAGGAAAAAAGTTGTCCTTTCCTGTGACTCATAGAAATCACTTTTGGCAAGGTACAGTAGAATCTCCATTTTCATGTGAAATAGTTTGTTTTATCTTTATTTTGTATGTGGAAAAGGGGAGTCACCAGTCACTTCTGGTTGGAAAATTGTGGACAGAAGATAAACACGGTTGCCTTGTGAGCTTAATCTACTTAATTTCTAGGGTAGCTTTTATAGTTTGGGGTTTTTTTAAGACATTATATGTGGTTTCCTTTTTCTAGGAGTGAATTGGAACACTTACAGATAAAAGTACTTCAGGAACGTGAAAAATACCAGCAGTCTTCTCAATCCAGTACTGCTGTTTCATCAGTACCTGCGTTTAGTGTGAATGATAAGTTTACATTAAATAAGGATGACGCTAGCTACAGCCTCATCTTGGAGGTGCAGACAGCTATAGATAATGTCCTGGTACAGGTGAGTGTCGCTTTGTTCTTGTTGGCCTTCTTGATGTGTAAATAAAACATTCGGAGACTTTCTAGTTTAAAAAGTCGAGTTACAGTATCTTAAGTATATGGCTTTTTAAATGTCTGAATTGTTATAAGAGGGAATTGAAGTGTATAGCCTTGCGATGTTGAAATAACTTGTAAATGCTTGTTAGGGAACAAATACAACTTAAATCTTTATTGAACAGAGAAACATTACACTAACTACCAAAATAGATCAAAATGCCGGCTGTATTAGCAGGTTTCTATGTAACTTTTGTGCTTATTTTTGCATGTTGCTCCTTATTTAAACAGCAATTAACTTGCCAAATCTTAAATGAGGTGCAGATTCTCACTTGCCAGTTAAGCACCCTCTGTAGTGGACAATTAATTGTAGGATGGTGTGGGCCACCTGTGCACTTTCAATGTGGAACAGCATCTGATTTGTGTGCAATTGGTGATAGATACTCCTGCCAAGTAGAACAGCCTTAATTAGTTATTCCTCCTACTGCATCAGCTGAAATTAATGTTCTCTTTGGTAGTGAGAAAGAGTAGTGGTACTGAATTACCTTCTTTTGGGATGTGCACAGGGACAAAAATTTGATGAGGAATTTGTGAGGTGAATTTGCTGTAACAAATGTGAGCGAACTACTGTAGAATTTTATTTTTCACTTCTTAATATAAATCTTATTTTTATTAAGGCTGTTGTTAGAGCAATGCTAATGTACAGCTAATTTGCAGCGTTATAGTACCTGCTGTTCCCAAAGCTAAGTGAGAAATAATGAAATTGTTTAATCAAGACTTGAACTTAATGTAGAGTTTAGAACTTACGGCTTTTTCTTTAAAGAAACATAAAGCGGCATCCTCTGTTTCTCCGCTGTGAGAAGACAATAAAACTGTTTTTAAAATATTTTTTTGGGAAGTATGTTGCATATTTATCAATGTTTCTGACACTTCTGTGAAGTTACGAAGCAGTACCAAATCAAGTAATTAATCATTCTCATACCCTTTAATCTCATTTTTTAAACAGGGTTAGACTTAATTTTAATTCCAGTGAAAATACATGTAGATAAGAAGTGGTCTGTATCAGAAGCATTACTGTAAGTAAGAGGATCATTAATTGTGTAATACGATCCTTGGTTTCTTGAATGAATATTGTAATCCCCCTATTAAAATAGGGAAACACTTCAATCATGAATATACGTCATGCATTTGAAGGAAGTATACTTTCACGTCTGAAAGATGTGAATATACTTTCATCTCTGAAAGATAGTTACACATCTTGTATGGAAGTTGTTGTAAACCAGCCACACAAGAGTTCAGGACTCCGTAAGAGAAACATCATGTTACTCTGGGATTAAGTTGTAAACTGTGTGTCTGTTAGGCTTTTACCTCTTGGATGAAGCAATCGTTGCCTCTCCTTTATCAAAATAATTGATGACAGTTAGAGGATAAATGCATTAGAAGCTACTCAGGAACTTAAGCTCTTTGTTTTTCCTCCCTTATGTGTTCTGCAGAGTGATGTCCCGATAGACTTGCTGGATGTGGATAAAAATTCTGCTGTTGTTAGTTTTAGCAGCTGTGATTCTGAGGTAAGTGAAACAAAAGAGATTATAGAGATCACATGATGAAAGCTCTTAATATTTTATATTAAAAATAGAGTTTGGATGTATATATTTGTAATTTTGAGTATGTTGAGTTAAACTACTGATTTGGTAATTTCGGACAACTCAGCTTTGTTAAAGATACTGCAGAATTAGGAGTTAGAGGCAAGTTCAGACATAAGGCAAAGCTAAACGTGTGCAAAAGGATCCAGAAGCCAACAGCTCTGGTGCTTTTTTTCCTGCCTGATCAGGAATGTGAAGGACACATTCAGTATTGCTCTCTTCTCTGGATTTGCCAGTATCGCATGTATTTACTTCCAACTAATTTAGGTGAAGAACATTCTGTTTCTTGCTTATTGTGTCTCTTAAAAATCACTTTAGAACATGAAAATTCTGCTGTGTGGGGAGGCATATTTTTTAGTGCATTTTTTTATGTAATAATTATAAACAAATAATTGAAGAATTACTAAAGATGGTTAGGGCCAGAGGGAAAATCCAGAAACTACCTAAGCATCATGAAAATCTTCTGTGAAGTCTTTTTCCTTGTAAGAGTCCTCTAAGTATTTTAGTTTTAAGAGCTAAAGTTGCACATCATTCGTCTACCCTGGAGCTTTCAGAAATAAACCTAAGTTTCTTGTCATTCATGATGATTAATGTAGGGTTTTTTTGTTGTTGTGATTTCTTACTGATCTTATTTTTGTTTTTGGATGTTGGACTGATGTTGCAGATGAGTGGGGCAGGCTGATAGATGCATTCTTCAGATGGAAAAAAAGATATATATATATGTAATTTTTATGGTGGTATTAAAGAGTGTAAGACGCTTCAGTTGATTTCTTCTTATACAGAGAAATTTTTATAAATTCTACCATCATTAAAATTAATTGGAATACTCAAGGGAACAAAAAATTACTTTTTTGTATTTAAATTCTGTAAAATAGCTGTACAGAAATAGCAAAAGCTTTACTGTACATGTCTACAGTTAAAACAGATGAGTAGAACTTTTGTGAATCCACAGTCCTGTTTTGTCTTACTTTTCTGTGGGGTTTTTTTCTGTTTACAGCCAAATAGCAACTTTCTTCTTGCGACTTACCGATGCCAAGCAAATACTACGAGACTTGAACTTAAGGTAAAATGCTCTAGTATATTTTTCATAATTAATGTTTATGTAGGTGTCTGCTTAGGAATGGAGAGATCTCTGCCTTGACTGCCTGCTCAGCCTGAGCAAATGATCAGTCTGGTTTCTACAGCAGGTTGTTTCCTGAGAACCGTCTAATCCAGGGCTTGCGTTCCTTTATATTTGTCTGTAGGGTTTCTAAAAGCTTCTAAGAATGTGTTACTTCAGAGGAGAGCCTGGGGTCCTTCTTTAGTATGCCTAAGATGAAAGCAGTGGGGAAACCACAGATTATGAAAATATGTGATTCTGGAGACAGTGTGTGGGATGTAAAGTGGAGAGAGATGCAGGAAAGAAAGCTCTGGCACTGTTTGTCCTCGGAAATGTTGAAGGAAGTTACACTGGGAAGTAACCAGGGAATACAGACTGGATTTGTATTTTTGAGAGGAAGCAAATCTGGTCATCCTATGCTTATTATACTAAAGGCATATGGATGTTTTGGGGTTTATTTTTAGTGATCCACCAAATTCACATGTTTTGTGGCTGCAACCCGGGGAAATAAGGCAGGAAATCATGACTAGGAAAATCCTCAAGATGCACACAGGCTCTAGGTTTTCTCTTTATGTAGTCACCTAACACTGCAGGATCCTGATGTGGTATGTGTTTATTTATGTAAAACTCTCAGTCGATAAATTATCCTTAGAAATCTAAGCCTGCTTAAAATGCATCAAATGTGGGGAAGTTGAGGGTGGTTATCTGCTTTTTGGTGAGGTTGCAATAATGGACCTAGTGTTCTGAACTAAGACTCTTATTTCCGAGGTTCCCTTCTTAAGAAATGCTGTTAGTTTGCTTATTGATTCTGAGCAGGTCACTTTATCTCCTAATGTCTCAGTTCTCTTAGTTCAATTTAGGGATAAGACCCTGGCCACCTCTACTATTGAAAATACTAAGTAAAGAGGAAATAACAGAAGAAAAATTAGTCAAATGCATTCATGATACACAGAAAGAGGATGGTTTTTTTTTCCCTCTCTCTAAAAACATTTGTAAACTACATGATAGTGTAGTGTGTCATCAAAAACACTGTACTGTCACGCTTGCATTTGGATCCTGATGTGATGGATTTGATCTGCGCAAGTTGTACTGCCACCTTGCTGTAATACATTGAGGATCTGCAGTGGTTTCTGCCTGCCATGTGGAGTCCATTCTCTTTCTGTACTTCGTCTGTGCACATGCAGACGATACAACTTCTAAATCTTGGTAATTTTATTTCCAAAGAGAACTCCTTACTAACTTATTTTTATTAAAAACATTGGAGTGGATGTCTTCTTGCAAAACACTTTGAGTTCTGAGACCCTATAAAATAGGGGGACATAATCAAGGTTGTAAAGGAAACCTATACTCGATCTGCAGTCTGCTCTTTTGTTTGTTTAAAGCTGTTTCAGTAGCTCCTCTGCCTACTTTCACAGCTGTGTTGGTGCTATAGGTGGGACACTCCTCTTTCTTGTCAGTTCTGCGTGAGTGGCAGGCTTAGTGCAGTCTGTGTAACTGGTCTCAGCAAAGTGATTGATGCATTGCTGGGTCCTCAGAGGTATGGAGAGCGCACGCTGTATCTTGAATGTGTTTGTACATCCTGCTTCTTAGGTGTTCTGAGACTTGAACGTCAGTCTGGCCTCTTTTCCAAAAATAGCTCAGGAAGAGCTTTGGCTATGAAGAGGTGAATGCGTATTTTCAGTTTACTATTCTAAATTCCTTGATCTATTGTTTGCTGCCAACTGCTACAGAATGTATTTTTTCCTTAATTAAAAAAATAATAAATGGGTCCACTGAAGAATTAGAAGCAAGTTTACAGACTTTTAATTTTAACTGACCAGAATGTAAGTTAGCAGGTTGTATTTTTTTAATATTTTGTTCATCTAATATAGCAGCACTTCATGGGACACTACTTCATCTAGTTTTAAAAGATCTGTGATCTGCCCTATTTATAGTGGCACTTCTCAATTAAATACAGTACTTCAAATATTCTTGAGTACTACAGTCTTTCTTTAACACATTTCAAATACTCGACAATTTTCCAAATCATGGTAAATTAATCTTTTCCCTTTAGTTCTTTTTGTGGGTTCTGCTTTTATTTCTGCAGGTTCGATCGATTGAAGGACAGTATGGGACACTTCAAGCATATGTAACTCCAAGAATTCAACCAAAAACCTGCCAAGTTCATCAATATCAAATTAAACCCCTTTCGCTTCATCAGAGAACTCATTCTATTGACCATGACAGGTATTTGCAAAGAAAAATCAATGCCTTTTTCTCTTGAAAAACTGACACAATCCAGCTGAAAATGTTTACTCTATGAACTTAAGCATGTCGTTTCTAACCACTAACCTACAATTTTGAGCCTGTAGTTCCATTTTATGGATTTTCTGGCAGAAAATGTGGATTTAATGGGCTCCTGCTTTGCTTGCCATTCTTTATCCTTGTTTTCAGATTATTTTTCATAGTAACCTGGTTTATAATGCAGCCCCATGTGTTAGTAGAGTTGAGGGTGTGGTAGAAAAGAAACTCCCCTGTGTCGGTAACCGCAACCTTCTCAGTTTCAGCCTCATTCTCCCCTCCACCCTTTTAATGTAATTGTTTCCCATAGCTAATTTGGTTCCAAAACGGAGCCAAGACTTCTTTTGTCCCTTATCCCTCTGTTAGGAACCTGCTATTTTATGCAATTTCTACTTGATTTTTCCCCGCCCTCAATTAACATCTTGCATCGCTGGCTTCAAAACAAAACTGAAAGACTGAAGGAATGATACCAAATGCTTTTACTTAATGTGCAAATGAGCTGCCATTATGCTCTGTCTGTGGTTTACAGCATGGGAGACTGTTGAGGCTCTTAGTCATATTTGCTGTGTTGTCAGTTATTTACCTTTGTCGTAAGTTTCAGGTTTAACAACTTGTAATGGGATATGTCAAAAACTTCCAACTAGTTTCTTATCCAGTTCTGACATGCCTGCTGTGAGATAAAATTTGAATGTACACATAGCTTTTTGTCTTGAAATACAGAAAAGTAGCTTTAATCTGTACTACATAACTACTTAGCAAGATAGCTCACTTTTTACAGGGTGTTGATTAAAAGGAAATCACTATGTGGAACTAAACTTTTTTCATACGGATAACCAGTGCCCTGACAGTGCCCTTTATAACTGTTAACTCTTTTCTTTTTTTTTTATTTTTTAAATTTCATAATGTCATAGGCCCATGAATACACTGACACTCAAAGGCCAGTTCAGTTTTGCTGAAATTCACTCCTGGGTTGTGTTTTGCTTGCCTGAAGTGCCTGAAAAGACTCCCGCTGGAGAGAGTATCACCTTTTATTTTCAGAACACCTTCCTGGGTACACAGCTTGAAAGTACTTACAGGTAAAATACAGTTACTATGCTGGGGCTTTTGTCTTTTTCATTCTTGACCAGTCTCCAAGTGTGGTTTCACGCACACGCTACTGTTCAGCTCTCCACCCCCAGCCCCATCAAAACTCCCATTAAAGAGAACAGGAATCTTTCTTAAAAAGGATTTTCAGACATTACCAGGGTGAGCACTGTCCAGTAATGATGCAATGTGTAACTTGAATAGGGGTTTTCTCAAAGTTGGTCCAAAAAACAAAATTGCCAGGGAGGAAAGCCTTGATACATTTTTAGGATGGTGGCTTGCTTTTAGAATTCAAAGAACCTAGTTACTAATGTACTGAAATTATTTTGTAATGCCTATTGTTTTCGAACTTCCTTTTTCTATTGAGGGCCAGAAATAACTTAAAAGGCATTTAATACTCATGCAAAAAAAATGTGAATAAGCATTAATTAATCATTATTAATGATTAATTAATTAATGAAACCCTTCTTTTTCTGCAACTTGTATTAGGCAAATATTATTTCTGTGTTTAATACTCTGTTCTCAAATTAATTAGTTATATCTTCCTTCAGCGAATTATGTACATACACCTGAAAATAGAACTGTAAAGTGGGGAAAAAATTAATTGCTGTAATTACACAGATTCCAACATGCTTGCAGCCTACCATGTGTGTTGTCTGTTTGTAATGCAGAAAGTTGTTGGGTTGGTGTATTTTGGGGAGAAAAGAGGAGAGAGTTTTTTTTCTCCCTTCTGGTGTTAAAGCTTGCTCTTTGGCATCAAGTATTGTAATGATAAAACTTAGGAGGAATGAATCCAGTCAGAGATCTTACTTGTATAACCTTAGTGCCATACAATAAAGAGAACTGCTTTGTGTGTACCTAAGATTTGTGCATACTACTTTGTCTGATGTACTGGAACAAACTGTTCCCTGACAAGATTACACTGGGAATAGGGAAGGAGGGAACAGCGTAAGTGTGTAAACAGCCACCCGATACATGGAGCATCGTTAGGACCTTTATAGAAGTTGCTTTCTTTGATTTGGCATTAATTTACAGGCTTTCTAAAAGTACAAAATTAGACAACGCATGCATGTGTGTTGAAGTTTGTTCATTTCAAGTTTTTCTTCCTTCATAGAAAAGGTGAGGGGTGTTTTAAGTCTGACAACATTTCTACAATATCCATCCTAAAAGATGTTCTTTCCAAAGAGGCTACTAAAAGGAAGATTAATCTCAACATATCATATGGTAAAACTTTCTTCTCTGTTTTTTTTTGTCCTTGACTTAATTTTATATTCTTATAAATGGAATATGTAATATTAATTTGCTTGTTGGGTTTTATTTTTACTCCCTACTAGACATAAATGAAGAATCTGTGAGGCACACATTAAAGCTTATCCACCCTAAATTAGAGTATCAGCAGCTGTTGGCCAAGAAGGTTCACTTAATAGATGCTTTGAGAGTGAGTATCTGAACTCCCGTGGAAGGATTTTTACGGGGATTATGTTGTCGGATACCAACCTGAACAGCTCAAGTCAGATGTGTGTCATACTGGTGTCTGTTCCGTTCCTATTCCCAGGACATGTATTTTAATAATCTAAATTCCCATTTTGTACTATATAAGTAGTGAATAACATGTAGGATTACTGACTGATGGTGAGGATGCTTAAAGCAGACAGTAGAAGGCAGCCGGCTTTATCATCTAACCTCCTCTTTTTGCCCACTGTCATTTCCCAGTTCCTTCTATGTCTCTTTCCACTAGCCTTTAAAAGTTTTTTAGATCTGGAGGTGATCATCCAGGCCAGGTGTGACTTCCTTGCTTTGGAACTTCATCCCAGTGTGTCATAATTTCTGAATTATCTGCTTTTTAATCTTCTACTTAATGCCCTCCTCAACGGTTAGTCTTTGGGAGGTACCAGTTAGGCAGCTTGTCTCAGTTCTTGGACTTTTTCCAACAACCAGGATTTTACTGTCAAAAACCTGCCATTATCTCTTTTGGTTTGGTTTTTTTTGAGGGGGGGAGGAGATGAAAGTGGACAACCGATTCCCTCTTGTCCTTTGAGGGAATCAAATACTAGTTACCAGAACTCTGCAGTTAGTAGAAAAACTGAGTACCGATGAGCATAGTGTGTATCTTTATGATCACTAAAAGTATTTGACTTGGGCTTGATTTGGCAAACCAGGGAGGCAAAGAATAATAGAGAATTTATTCTTAATGCATGTTATTTTTGCGCAATAATAATGATATTGCTTGTTTTAGGCTTTTTTTAGACAGCAAATCTTCTTTGACAAACCTTTTTTAACATACTTTATTTTTTTGTCTCTCATTTTTTGGACAATAACTTATTCATAGGCAGTAAAATAATCTGGTGACTGATGAAAGCTGTTATTCCAGCAGACTCACGATGCACAGCATAATTACCTTGAAAAGAACAGCCTTTCTGTGGGGGATAAAATGATCTATACTATCGACCATCTTAAATTGGTCTAGCAGTAGTCTGGGGCATTTTAGAAGAGGTCTTCAAAACTTTTTGCTGTCACAAATTGATACTTTCAAAGTTTGCTTTTACCTTCAGACTTTAGCATGTGCTATGCTTTTTAGGAATTATTTTATTCTAAAAATGAGGACATGGTGAAGGCTTTGAGCCTTCGTTAGGCTTGATTCCGTAGGGGCTGGGCTGTGGCATGATCCTCTTCTGGCAGTGCTCAGAGCTGGAATACACAGGATTTTGAGAATCTCATCTCTGAAGTGACAACTAATAATCTGGCATTTTGTTAGAAGGCTAGAAAATGAGGCACTTTGAAAATAACTCTTGCTACTTTAGAAGAGGATTGTCTTGTCTCTGAAGTATTTCCTCCTGTCAGACCCAAGCTTAATTTCTTCTTACTTTTATGCCTTTGCAATACTTAACTGCTGTTAATTCTTACGATTTAAAATGTCTTTGAGGAATTACAAGTTCATGAAGGAAATGCGGACTTCCTGCTACCAAAATACCGCAGCATTTTGGAAGAGGCAGATCAGCTGCTTGAGGAATACAAGAGACAACCTGCACATCTCGAGAGACTTTATGGTTTGTTGGTCAATTCAACTTTTTATTGAAATGCAGCTTAATGTCCAGAGAGCACGCTAGACGTGACTGAAATAGTTATGAAGTTGGTATTAGTAGAATTTAAATAATTTGATAAGTTGCGTACGCTTGGGTAGCTTCAGGACAACAATAGGTATGTAAATATATATGTCTGTCTGGCCGTACAGCCAAGGCTGCCTATTTACACAGTGGTTTTGATCACAAAAATCTGAAGTTAAAGGTGAGGCAGTAAAACCTAGGACGTCCTGAAAATGGTTTGTATGCTGCTACAAACTTTGAGTAACTCTCCAAAGTTTCTCAAGAATTGTTCACCTGAGAACTTCTAAAATTGATTTGGCATCACAAGCGTATCACTGAGAATGAAAATACCAGGATTATTTGCAAGTGAGTTCTATACCTTTTGTTTAATAGACAGCTTTTTGTAGTCGGGTGGTCCTTGTCTTTATGGACACGATTAAGGATCGTATTCAAATTCAGGACAGTGTTTAAGAATGTATAGAAGTTAAATGAGTGATTAAATTCTGAGCAGTTAAGTTTTGCAAAACATCAGAAAAACAGAAAAATGCACATGGAGTGGGAAGGGGGACTCATAGAAGATCTAATTTAGTGAAGGAAATTCTGTATCCTCCTGTGGTGTTCCCCACACGGCTCCAGCTCAGGGAGTCTCTGCCAGGCGCCAGGTTTAATAAGGCGATGGATCTACAGCGTAAGCAGAGCCCTCCTTGCCCGTCCTGTGGTGATTTGCTCTCTTTAGTGGGTAATTACTCCAGATGTGGGTAATCTTAAGGCAGAAACACACACTTTGGAATGAAGCTGGAATCTGGTGCTTCTAACAGCATTTGGTGTTTGTTTAAAAGGAAATAATTGTTTAAAATGTGAAGTTGAAAAGTCTCGTCTCAATCTCAAATCACCTGGAATAGTTGGTATATAATAATGAGTTAAAAGTAGAGATAACTCATAATGAAAACAAGGCAAACAATAATTCCTGGGGTTTTACCTTTGCAGGTATGATCACAGATCTCTTCATAGATAAATTTAAATTCAAAGGCACCAATGTGAAAACTAAAGTCCCTCTTCTTCTGGAGATTCTGGATGGCTGTGATCAAGACGGACTGATTGCTTTTTTTGAGGCTGCAGCCTGAGAAGGGAAAAACAAGAGTAATTTTTCTTTCTTTCTTTTTTTTTTTAAAATCAAGGTGGCTCAATATCAAGTCCAAACCAGTTTTTAAGAAAAACACTTTTATTCTTCTGTTGTACTGTCATCTCTTAGGTTTTACTCATATTTATTATCATACTGAATACATTAGTCAACTTTATTTCAGCTAAACTGTTGTTTGTTAAATGCGCGCAGTGTTTCTATGTCAACAGTGTTCTTCATCGCTAAAAAAAACTTAATCGGATGTAAATACCAAACCCCCTTTTTGCAAAAATGTTTTCAGTGCTGTTAAAGACCGCATATGGTGGTCTGCTCTCCCCTTGTAAGAATGTAGGAAGAAACTGGTACGGAGAAACCAGATTTGGAAGAAATTTGTGTTCTAAACGGCTGTGGATTTTAGACTAAGGACAGCTGCTTTTAAAGCTACGTGTTAATTCTTGGTTGGGGCGTGGATGGCATTAAACCTGCTCCGTGCTCCTCCTGTGTCAGCGTGCTTCATTTCCAAACTCCACCTGAAATTCGGAAACCGACAAATTCGGGAATTCTTCCCTCCGCCGCCTCCCGCCAAGCTCCGCCCCCTCCCGCCGAGGCCTCGCCCCTTTTGGCCCCTGCCGCCGCCCGTAGGCCGCGTGACGCGCCGCGCCCTCCCATTGGCCGATTCAATAGTCGCGGGCTGCTTGAACGGCGAGAGCGGCGCGAGACTCGGCGGCGGCCGCCGGCGCGACTCCCGCCCGTCCCCTCGCGTCCCCTCCGCCGCCACCACCACCATGTTGGCGGAGCAGGAGAACCAGGAGAACATCCCCCCGGGCGGCAAAGCAGCCGCGCCGCCCGCCGCCGTCACCCGCGTGGCGCTGGGGCTGCTGCGGGGCGGCCAGCAGCGGGCCGGACTCCCGCCGCAGGTGAGGTGAGGGGAAAGGGGGGAGGCGCCGCCATCTTGGTTCGGCGGGAGCTGTCAGCGGCGGGGTCGGAACGGGCTGACCGGCCGCTCTTCCCACCCCCCACAGGCGGCGGCGCGGGGCGGCGGTGAGGGCCATGGCGCGGCGGTGGCGCGGCGGCCGGTCGGGGGGCAGCAGGCCTTCGCCATCCATGTGGACGAGCCGGACGGGGAGCAGCGGCGGCGGCGAGGCGGCCCGGCCACCCAGAAGGAGGAGGAGGAGGCGGCGGCGGCGCTGGGGCTGCGGGCGGCCGTCTGCGCCCTGGGGGAGCGGCGGCCCCTCGCCACCCTGGGCAACGCCATGGAGCTGAGCTTCGGTAGGTGAGACCCCGCCGGGGCTCCGTCGGGCCCCCAACACCCCCGGCCCCGGAGGGCAGCGTTGCCCCGGGCTCTGGGTGCGCTCCGCGGGGCCTATCCCGCTGCGGGGCCCTTCCCCCGGGAAGCGCGGGGCGAGCAGTGCTGTGGTGAGGTGGTAGTGAGGGAATGGTTTCCAGAGTGAAGTGGAGGAGAACTGGAGATCCTGAAGCTCTTTGGGACATGGGCTGGTCTGGTTCAGCTCGGAAGATGCATTTCCAGTTGATGAAACCAATTTGGTTCCTTTGAGCCTCCACGCTTTGATCCCCTGCTGTTTGTAGGCAGTTTTATGCTTTTAACCTTAACAAGGACATGGAGTAATGGTTTTAAACTAAAAGGTGGTAGACTTAGACTAGATATAAGGAAGGATTTTTTTACTCTGAGGGTGGTGAAACACTGGCACAGGTTGCCCAGAGAAGTGGTGGATGCCCCCATCCCTGGAAACGTTCAAGATCAGTTTGGACGGGGCTCTGAGCAACATGATCTAGTTGAAGACGTCCTTGCTCATTGCAGGGGCGTTGGACTAGATGGCCTTTAAAGGTCCCTTTCAACCCAAACTGTTCTATGATTAACTGTTGGTACCTCACAAGAGAAACCAGATTACAGACAAGAAGAACAGCCCTTAGAGTTTCACCCTTCGCTACCACTTTAGAGTTAGAAGGGGACTTTACTCAGGCAGATACCGAGACTTAATGGACCCTGTACTGGTGCAAGTGTTTTGAACTCTTCTCAGTACATAAGAAATGGGAGCTGATGGATCCATCTCCTGTAATATGCGGGTTGAAAATCTGAGGACTGATTTCACCATGGTCCACTTCTGCATTCTCTAAAAAGCTGTGGTACTCCAGTCCCAATAGCTAGGCTTACAGGATTCACATCTGTGTAACAAGGTAACACAGGATGCACTGAGCACTACCTAATTCCAAGAGAGTTTTCCATTCCTTTATTCTTAGGGGGAGGAAGAGAAAGGGGAACCGGAAGCTTCCCTGTTGCAGTAGTGTTTTGGCTTCCCTAGAGCCTCCTCAATCCCAGTCTAGTTGAGTGATGGTCTGCCCTCTCTGCCTGCCCAGGAGGCAAGAGACCCACCAGCCCTGGAGAGCCACCAT
Source organism: Stercorarius parasiticus (assembly GCA_013396915.1). NCBI lineage: Eukaryota > Metazoa > Chordata > Aves > Charadriiformes > Stercorariidae > Stercorarius > Stercorarius parasiticus. Next base: position 647,342 of record VWZL01005656.1, on the reverse strand, counting down.
CAATGTACTAGAGAATAGGGTAGCGTCTGTGCTGTGAGGGAGTGGTCTGACTGTGCCCCTTTTAACATGGCTGTTATCTTCTGCTTAGATTCTCCAAGTATTATGGATATTTCAATAACCTCAGAAGCAGAAGAGAAAAAACCAAATGTTAATAATGTGCCAGACTATATCGGCGATATCCATACATACCTGAGGGAAATGGAGGTGAGCTGCTGTCTCGTTTCTTCTTTGCATATAGCTTATGGGGGAGAAATTTGGGGTTGAGAAATGCACCCAAACATTAGTTACTACTACAGTGACTAAATTAAATCTTGCTAGAACTAGAGAAATAAGATGCTGTGTCCACTGCTGTGAACACAAGACTGGTTTCTTGTGATAAAGTTGGTTGTGCCATGCATTGAACAGAAGCTGGAAAGCAAGCTTATAGAAATATGACTTACTGATCCTAGACTTAGCATTGTTTACTACCGATCTGTTTAAACTGTGGTAAATGGAGCTTAAACAGTTGCTTCCCTGCCGGCGCTTAGTCCAAACTCAGTCTTATCTGTCTTCTAAACCTACAGGTGAAATGTAAGCCTAAAATGGGTTACATGAAGAAGCAACCTGATATCACAAACAACATGCGGGCTATTCTTGTGGACTGGCTGGTGGAAGTTGGAGAAGAATACAAATTACAGAACGAAACCCTGCACTTAGCTGTGAATTACATTGATAGGTTTCTTTCTTCAATGTCAGTTTTGAGAGGAAAACTGCAGCTTGTGGGTACTGCAGCTATGCTGCTTGCATCGTAAGTGAAATTAATTTAAAATTCTACCTGCTGGTCTCATACAGGTGGAAATCTTGTGGCTATCATACTTCTGTTGCCTGTAGCCAGGCTGAATTGGGAGGGTTTCACGCTAGAAGAAAAATCAGGAGTTATCCACCTAAAAGCTTGGCAGTTTGTATGAAACTCTGCATGCTAGGTTCTAAGCTGTCTTTGTAGATTGCCCTAATGTGGGGATTCATTATTTCTAGCTGTGGCAGCAGAAGGCTTCTAAACGGTATTTGAGGGAATATGCACAAGGCATGTGAAAGGAAAGTTTTGCTTGCTCCAGTTATTAGTTTAGTGGGTTCTTCTGGAATTTCAGTAACTCTGAGTTCCAAATTGTTTAGTGCTAAAATATCAGGGGGAGGGGCTGTTTGCAAGGGCCTGTAGCGATAGGACGAGGGGCAATGGTTTTAAACTAGAGCAGGGTAGGTTTAGATTAGACATTAGGATGAAGCTCTTTACAATGAGGGTGGTGAGACACTGGAGCAGGTTGCCCAGGGAGGTGGTGGTGGAGGCCCCATCCCTGGAGACATTCAAGGCCAGGCTTGATGAGGCACTGAGCAACCTGATCTAGTTGAAGATGTCCCTGCTCACTGCAGGGGGGTTGGACTGGATGACCTTCAAAGGTCCCTTCTAACCGAACACATTCTGTGATTCTATGATCAGGCCATTGTAACTTTGTAATTTCAAATACTGCTGATCCATGAGCTATAGAACCAAGTGCAACAAACTTGGTCGGTAACAGTGCCCAGCTACTTCACAAGTCAGAATTTAAATTAGCATGCTGTCTTTCATTAAATGTTGCTGGTTATCTGGTTTTCTAGTACTCAATTATTTGCTCATATCTATTTCTCCTGGCAGAAAGTTTGAAGAAATCTACCCTCCTGAAGTAGCAGAGTTTGTCTACATCACAGATGACACCTATACCAAGAAGCAGGTTCTGAGGATGGAGCACTTAATTTTGAAGGTTTTGTCATTTGACTTGGCAGCTCCAACAATCAACCAGTTCCTCACTCAGTATTTCCTACATCAGCAGACAAGCGCTAAAGTGGAGAGCCTGTCAATGGTAAGAACGAACTACTGGCTCGGCCCATGGAACTAGAGAGTTCTGTTACCATTAGTGCACTTTACAAGCTCCGTTTCCAGCCCCAGTAGAAAAGAAATGCTAAAGGATTCTTCAGTCCAGGCTTCCCCACCTCCTCCTATTTTTAAATGCGTAGTCTCTCTGGGAGAGTTCTGGAGAGTGTATACATTGTGCCACGTGCTCCTCCAGAAGTTTGAGGTACTCCATTCCTATCACAGGCGGGCACTTGGCCTGGCTCAAGCACGTGTGCTTACTCAGAGCAGGCAGAGATTGATGAACTTGAATTTGGGGTTCGTTTCACTGCTAGATAGTTCCCTCTTTCTTATCTAAAACTGCCACGCCTACCCACCCACTTTGGCTAAAAAGGGCTTTTGTTTTGGTTTTCCCCTCAACAAGCAGTGAGCTCTACATCCAGAGGCTAATTTGTAAAGCAGCACGCAGATAAGGTTTCAGCTGAAGTTATATTGAATCCTAATTGCATGGCAGGTACCAGAGCTCCCACATGGAAGCCTTTGTCTCATTGTGCAAAGGTCAGACCCGACTACTTTCTTCCCTCTAGATCTTATATACCTCTAAATATAAAAGGTAGTGTTGAAAAAGCCTGCTCTGGGAATGCTGTTTGACTGTAGCTAACAGTAGATGCTAAAAGAGAAAGTAGGTGGAAACTAGTAAAAGTTGTTGCTCCAACTGATGGCAGGATTTGGAAGCTTAAATTAGGGTTCTAGTGCAACTGTCAAATGCTCTTCTATTTCCTTTGGGAAGGAGATGATTCCCTTTCTCTCATTGCAGTACCTCGGGGAGCTGAGTCTAATTGATGCTGATCCTTACCTGAAATACTTGCCATCAGTTATTGCTGCTGCAGCATTTCATCTAGCAGACTATACGATCACTGGACAAACTTGGGTATGTACCACTAAACCTTGATCCTTTACGCGCCTTTATGTATCTTTAGTGTTATTTGTATGCAGTTTTGAAAGCTGGGGTTGGGGCTGCAGGAATCACAGTTAACTGGGGATTATTCCCCGTGGTATTCGAAAAATGGGGGGGGCGACACGCTTTTTCTTGGAAGGAAGAGGCATCCTCTGGTGCACTCCGTTCTGGTCATCCTCCTCAAAGCTGTGAGCAGCTTCCTTGTGATGAGGAAGTGGGCGGTAAGAAAGGCTAAGCACTGGAGGCAAGGAATACTTGCTTAGAATATCATAGTTACCAGGATTATTGTAAATCTACACGAACTGCTAAAATCTGAGCAGGGAGTATTAAACGACTTTGTGCTTGAGAAAATGACACTTGGCTAATCTCCTAGAAGAACGGAGTTTCAGCAGGAAGCTAAAAATTCTACCAGTGGTCATCAGCGCAAGCAAAGAGAAATGTTCAAATGCCCCCTTTCCTTTCCTTTTCCCCTCAGCCTGAATCCCTGTGCAAAGTAACAGGCTACACCCTTGAAGACATCAAGCCCTGCCTCATGGACCTACACAAGACCTACCTCAAAGCAGCCCAGCACATGCAACAGTCCATAAGGGAAAAGTACAAGAGTACAAAGTGAGTATCGGCAGAGACGTGCGATAAGCTGGTTGTCCTAGCACATAACTGCTGAGGTGGGTGGGGGGGTGCATTTTGGGTCTGCAGTCAGACTCAACTAACCAAATCCACCACCCAAGTGCAATGGTGACAAGACTCCCCAGGTTTTTCGCACAATGTTCTGTTGAGCAATACTTTGTATTCACCACCAGGTGAGGAATTTTGACGTTCCTACAGTTGGTGGGCAGGAGATGGTACCTAACGCTCCTAAAAAAAGTCTGTCGGCATGGCAGCTGGACAAGCCCCCAGATGTTTCCTGCCTTGTGAGAAATATGCTTTGCTGCAGTACGTGCACTGTGCTTTACGGCAGAGAGCACTTTGAGCAAGGTGTCATCCTGCATCTTTTTTTTTTCCCCCTCTCTAGGTACCATGGAGTATCGCTTATTGACCCACCAGAGACACTAAACTTATTGTAATAATCAAGAGACTGATCTTTTTAAAAGATGTATATTACAGGAAAATGATGTACAGTTTTAAACATGGTTCAAAATTCTAGATGTGATCACTCAGAATATTAATACAGGTTTTGATGAGCTTAATTATGAAGTTAGTTTTATGTGGTTTTACTGTAAATCTTCTGTACATGCAATCTTGTTCAGATATTTAGCTGGGGTTTTATAAAAATTTTCTCTTCAAGCACGGAATTAACCATGCAGACCAAGTGAAGTCTGAGACTGCTTATCTAATTATAGACTAAACATTAATATTAGCAGTGCATTATTACAGTAGGGCTCTTTCTCCTTCCAAGTAAGAATGACTTGGACTCCACAGCAGTATTTGTAGCATTTTTATACTGTCTAGTTTAAACTGAGAGTTAGTATAGATCCAAAATGTGGCTTAACAGATAAGAGTACTGGAAGAAACCATGTAACACTGAGAATGCCTTGCTGGAGTTGGCTCGTTAAGATATGCCAGTTACTGGAAGCCTTGATTGCTATCTAACGTACTGCCAGATCTCCGTCAGGTTAAAGGTTGAACTGCACGGCAAAAACCAGTATACCAGTTCATACTTCTCTCTTCCAGTACATAGAAAATGGTCTTGCTATAGGTATTTTCTAGTCGACGTGTAAAACTGATGCTAATTTAAACCCGTGGAGTTCCCACTGATGTGTTAGCTGTCCCGAAAGCCCATCGATACCTCCTAAAAAAATTATAGTCATCAGTCTGCTCACCTTGTACCTCTTTAGGGGCGGTGGAGGGATTAAAACTGCAGGAGGGTGAACTCTGTGCCCTCGAGAGAAGGGAATGTCTTCTGGCATGGATGGGCTACGTGCAGAGTTCTGTATGTCCCTCTTGCTTGGAAAGGGTTCCTCTGCAGCAAAATCGTAGACCAAGTGGTTTTATTCTTCCTTAGTTCTGGAACTGTTACACGAGCAAACTAGCACATAAACCTCCACTCGATCTAATGGCGATGACCTTCAACCTGTGTAAATGGAGTGGTGCTGCCCTGTACTTGCGGTTCTTTGCATGTAAAGCAGTGAGCGCATGGAAGTGGGTTTAATTAAGCCATTTCCAGGTTGGCCAATAAACAATTTTTTAGATCTGATGTTGGTGGTCTTGCCAATACCTTAAAACCACTGAGGGGTAGTACTGCCCTCTTCAGCTGGCACTCATTTCTAAAGCTTTTTGGCAAGGGTGAAACCTGCGCCAACTCAACTTGAAGCCGACTCAGCGCTGTCCGTCTGGTTATCTGGACAGCCAGCAGATACCAGTATCAATCCTTCACAGTCGCCGAACAGCTGTTATGGTGTAGGCTATTTAAAATAAATTTAAAAAAAACCCATCATCCCTCTGTCGAGCTGACAAACACCGCATTATAGTGAGACAACTCGCCTGTCTCGACTCAGTAATTAAAAACTTGCTGTTCTGTGCCCACCCCTCTCTGCAGTCTGAGCCCTCCACGAACCAACTTAGTTACAAAGCCCCTCAAGACTAAAGAATGCAGCAGGGGCTGCCTTTTTTGGCCAATCTGACCTTTTTAGGATGCACTTTGACTTTTATACGTGTTCTAATGTTTAATGAAGAACTGTGTGTCACTGGTCGACCATGTTCTCCACTAGCCTTTATTTAGCTTAACTTCAGTAGGTTGCCACCGAAAAGCTAAAACTAGCTGGGGAAAAAACCCGCACAGTGTATCATGTTTGGTGCGTAGCATTGGGAATGCTCCAACCTCGCAGGAGAGGGAGTTTGTATATAATACGGGAACACCATTGCCACAGCTGCGACATCGGTTTGTGACCTTGGAAGGGCAACTCGAAACGCTGGCTGGCAACTATTCTTTGAAGACAACAGGGCACAGCGCTCTTCCCAAGAAACTGGGTTCTGCCTCCCTTCTGTTTTGTGGTGCATGCTGGAAACTTTCCAAGACCGCTGAGAAATACGAACTTTGGAAGAGGAGTAAGTTAAAGGTGGCTCATGAATTATTTTCCCCAGAAAAGAGCAAGTAGTAGTATTTAAGTGAAAGGACTACAGTGGTTTATAGTATTAATTTACAGCTTAATGAAATGTCCCCTTGCTCTGTTTTCAATGGAAGCTGTTCTGTTACTGTTGCCATAGCACAGAGGAAAATTCTCCCTTGCTCCCCGAGCTTTGCTTTCAACATACTGATATGACTTCCTCTGCAGCCTAAAAAAAAAATGCTTCCTTCTATCATGGGCTGGCATCTCTGCTCAGTGTGATTATGTTCCACTTTCCTCAGCAACAGCTCTTGCTGCTGTGAGAAATACCATTTTCCATCTTCTCATTTTCCAAAGTTAATATGGGGCAACTCCAGCTCTTGCTACCAAGCTTTGAACAAAATATCCCAGGTTGTACTGTACTACTGTTTTGCCTATGCAGTTTAACTTCCAGTCCTTTCAAAATAAAGCCTCTAAGGAATGTAGGGTGCGAGATATGTGTGAAGAGAGAAACAGCAGTGCAAAGAATACCATTCTTTTTCCTGAAGAAGTTTAAGGTCTCGTGATACTGCAGAAATAAGAAAAAACTGAATCTTCACCCATTCTCGTACTCCCGACAGTGACTTTGGGCTGCAAGAACTGACACTAAGAAAACCCACTGGTTTAGCTCCTGGGGGAATGGGGCTTTGTGTTTGTCCCTTTCTGAAAGGGCACAACTTGATAAAAGCTTTGCTTGGCTGGGAGCAGTTTACTATTATTTTTTTACATTAAATTCTAAACCTGATTTGGGGAATGTAAAATCTGCAACAGTAACTTCTCTCCCGTCACTATTTCATTAAATACTAAGGTCACATGTAAAATAGTCCTACTTTGCTCTTGTAAATATGTGTGTGTTTCCAGTTTGACTTAGTTTTCAAACAAAGCAGCTAGGTCAGGTATTTCCCTTTCCTCCTCATCTCTTCACCTCTTCACTTCGCCCCTTCTAAATCCAGAGCATCATTCATTGAATATACTTCAAGAAGCATTCCTGTCTGTTGCATGTAATATTTAATTAAACTTTTTAACAAACTCCATTGCTGAAGTATGAGTTGCTTCTCTATGAAAGTTTTGCGGAAGTTCTATGCTATTTTGTTAAGTACATGCATTTCTGTTGATTTTTATACAAAGAGATTCAGTGAAAGGTAAGATGCGGAGTGATGTGGGCAAGGTTTCAAGTCACAGCACACCGTTTCCCCCTGGGAAGAACACTCCAAGGTATGAAACACTTCCAAGGTGTGGCAATAGTTACCGTCATTAAAAGAAGCTTTTCCTGGCATTAAACTTGAGCCATAATTCCTGTTACCACCTGAACTCTAACTGTACGCAGCTCACTTCAGTAACAGCAGAGGCAGTTTCGTTAAGAAAACTGCATCTTGCCTCTGCAATTCAGAGTTGTAGAACTTCAGTCAGTGCAAGTTCAAGTTGAACTAGGGAGTTTTCTGCTGCACCCAGATGCAAACCACAGGATTTCACTTACATGCTTTTTTTTTTTTTATTTAAAGCTGTGTACAATAGTTTTATAAAATATACATAAAATCAGGACCAGAGGAAATAAAATTATCTACAAAGTAAGTTCAGTAACGATAGTCCAAATTATGAATTGTACAGCATTTCTGAAGGAGGGATGACGGCTTTAATGAGCAGCTCTCTTCTTTTTTCTCCTTTTGTTAAATGCTTTCTTACTTGTGTTTTCTTGCTTCGAATTGGTCCGTGCTCTGTGAGCAAACATTTGTATTAAAGAAATGTACTGAACCGTTTTATTTCAAAAGAGCACAGGCGGATAATCCATAGCAGGGCAACCATTGTGCAAAGTTCAAACTTTGTTTCTAGAAAGCATACTCTGCACAACAACAAGGGTGGCCATGGCTAGTGCAGGGATACAGCAATAAATCTCACTTCTTGGAGAGAAAACGTAAGATTAGCTGTAGGGGAGCATGCAGAATCTCTGCAGCTTCTCCAAGGAGGAGCTGATTCAAATACAGTTTTATGCTCTCACTCCCTTTGGATATTAGTCAAATATCTATACCCTTTTCAGACAGCTGCAGCTCACCAGGATGACCAGCTTCTTAGGACAGGAGCAAACTGGCCTAGATTTAAAATTCCTCACTCTCAGCTACCTACGTATACAGTCCTTTTGATAAACAGACCTTTTGCGGCCTTGCCAAAATCCTGTGCTTCCTGAAAATACTCCTCACAAACTCCTTTCCCCTCCTCATTTCACATGATGGTTACCTTGTTTTCTTTGGTAGTTCTTGTGGTTCCAGAATGACAACTTCTTCCTCTTCGCTGTCGGACAGTACAATAGGTTCATCTAAAAAACCCAAACAAATCCACAAACCAGTGAGCAGTTTTGTACAACTTCTGCAACTAATAACCACAGCATTTTAAAAGAAACATTCAGGGTGGGTAGTGTTTAACTTGGAGCCCTCTATATAGTACAGAAATAAAATTTTCTTTTGAAGAAAACAGAAGTGCCCAGGTGAAGTGAAAGTAGTAAACAAGCATAACTCTCAAGTGGAAAGTGGCTACAATGGTTCTCCTTTCTTGCTAAGGAACTCTTTCACATTTGAGTTCTAAACTGTTAATAAAGTGATAGAATATGCACTTCTGCTCTCAAGATAAATACTTACCCTTCTTAGTTTCCTTCATTGTATCCTCAGTTTCCATTTTCTGACATTCTAAAGCAGTCGCTTCACTTTCATCTTCCTCTTCCACTGCTTCTTCCCTGTCAGATTCTTCAAGGTCTCCCCAGCAGTTCTCTATTCCTTCCCCGATTTGGGCTGTCCCGGGAGTGTGCAATATCGGTTTGGCAAAACTGAAGTAGTTAAGAAAAATCTTGTTTTGCTGGTAAGCTCTTTGTATTCTGAGAGCAAACCAGTTGGGTTTTAAGCTGTATCTTTCCTCCCCAGCGGAGAACATCCTTAAAGGGGACCTGAGAGAGACTACTTCTCCAGTTACTGTAACAATCAGTCACTTCAGACCGCAGTTTTGCGCTTTATGCTAGGAATTAAGTTACCTAAAAGCAGTCAGAACCCAAACCAGTATGATGTTGATGCTTCCTCTGAAGGCTGTAAGGCTACCTAAGCTGCAAGGAACCTTGGGTGTGCATTTAGCTTCTAGTAGTGCTAATGCAGGGGGTGGGAAGCCTGGTTTTCCCCCAAATAATACAACAGAAAAGATACGCTTCCGAAGGAGGGTCGGCTTTCGTGATGATTTCTTCTGCTTGTTCTTCCACGTGGTTAGTATCAACAGCAGCGCTTTCCATTTTGAAGGCAGTGATCTTTTGATTCGGTATAGATTCTGCAAAGCCGAACTTCCCACCTTCTTTCCTAGTCGTTCAGTGACAGACATTATGTCAGGATGTTTCACGCTTAAAAATGCTTTCTCTTTTTAAGTTCAAATATACAAATACTTGCTATTTACTTACTATACAAACACAAGTGAAAAGAATTTGCTGTTCAAACTACAGGTTGACATGACTTTTTAGTATGTTTCTTAAAAATACCCATTTCCCTTCCTTCCCGAAACACTCACCTAACTTTCTGGTCGTTCTCCAAGGCTTTTTGAATTAGTTCTGTTATTTCTGCAACCTTAACAGCTGTTATTTTACTGCATCTCAGAACCTGTTTGTTATACATACAACAGTTTACAATCATGAAAACAAGATATTCTTAACTGTCAAACATCATAGGAGTCACAAACACTTAAAATACGGAACCTTAGTATGAGGCACTGGATACATCACGAGTTGATGCAACAGGTTCACACAACAGCCTCTAGCTATTCACGACAGCGCAGCCTGAATTAATTTACAGACTCCATCAGCCAAATCACAGGGGAAAAAACCATGCATATCTGACCAAACAATGTTCCTTTCCTACATCTCTTCTTCAGCATGATGCACGGTACTATGCTCTTCCACTAGGACTAAAAATACATCATCTTTTCCAATTAGATTCAACAGTAATTGATTTCTTAGCTTCCAAATGTCAAGGATATTTCACTACGAAGATCACAGCAAGGGAACTAGTTTATATACAAGACAAAGAGTGGTCAAGGCAGAAATTTACCTGATCCTTTATTAGCATAATCCCTCCACTGGACTGCATGGTACAAATTTCACGATGTTTATTCATGGCAATTACGAGGACGCCATCCATTACACGTTCCTCGCGTTCACTTGGATCCACCAATAAATAGGTCCTAGAGTCAAGTTTAGAGGCAACAGTAAAAATCTGAGGTGAGTTACTACCCTTAAAACAATTAAACAAAGGAATCAGTTTACATATTAGTAATTGCGGTTATATTCTCCTCCCAAAAGCTTTCTATGCTATCTGTGGAAAGCTGACGGTTAGTTACACTGTGCAGAACACATAAATATCTCCCCATGGCATCCCACTTCAGATAAAGTATCTTAAGAAACTGGCTTGACAATATAAATATTTTTAGGGCTCTTCTATGTTTAAAATCAATTCTGCAGAACTGACAGTAAGCTGCTCGTGTCAAAAGACTTAAAAATCTTACCCTTGCTGGAAGAAGGCAAAACTGACACAAATAGGCATGTGGTGGATACTCAAGGGGACGGGATCGCGTTCCTCGGGAGTGTACTGTGAAAAGAATTGGCCCAGAAGACAATTATTTATGAAACACATTTAATTTCAAAGTTATGTACTGTACAAAGATATTTAAAGAAATAGAAAACAAAGAAAAAAAAGGCTAACAAATGTTTAGTCATCTAAATATTAAAAATTTTCTTTTTTAACTCTTCTTGTGCAGTTCTTATTGTTTACTACCTACATAGGCATATACAGCACATTCATCAGCCTTATGCTTGATTTGGTCAAAATACTGTAAAATACGTATCTTTTACAATTCGTATTCCCATAACTGAGGTTGATAAAATTCAGTATTCAGCAGGCTTCCTTACTATCCTTTCACATTTTGAATAGTAACACATCTATCCTAAAATGTAAGTATCTTGGAGTTTATCTGCTTACACAAACACTTAATTCTCCCTTTTAGACAGAAAGAACAGCTACCTGCGACGATGCCACAACGTTTCTCTGGTACAACTTACCACAGTTACTTCCTCTCCTTGCACAGACACATCTGGTCTGCGAAAATGACACAGAGCTACAATTCCTGCAATGCTGGCAGCATCAATAATGTTCCCATCATGATTTAACAGGTGCAGGTCCAGACGAATTTGCCAAACCTGAGGAAAAGCATACGTAACTGCTTGGTAATTTGTGACACGATTCTACAGAAGTTACTGTTTTTTTAAGACAACTTCATTTTTTTGAACCATAAAAAGAACCAGCATTCAGGGCTGTGCTTAGGAAGATGAAAGATCTAAGTATGTTCCAAGACACCCAGTGTGCTAGATTTAATTATGACAAAATACGTAACACTTAAGTACAATTTAAACTTTACTCTGCAAAGAAATATTCGAGTGTGCAGGGTCTCAACTACTTCAGAAAGCCTATGTAGATATTTAAGTTAAAAATACCTGTAAAATCAGATGTGTGGCTTACATTATCGTAAAATCAGAATTTCTAGTTTCCAAAACAAGACAGAGACCACCTTAAAAACAGACTATATGTAGCTTTTAGTTTAAAACCACTTGAAATTAGTAGGTTTTCATACCTTTTCCCCAGCAACAACGCAGAGAGATTCAGTATCTATACATTTGGAATTTCTCAGGCATCGTTCTATTAGTCTATTCAATTTCACCAGTAAATCCGTTTGCCTGTTAAAACAAAATTAACCCCAATTGAATATGATTAACACAATATACTTACATGTATCAAAACAGTGGCTCTTATGTCATCCTTACTTAGTCTTTTTAAGAAAGCTACATACCTGCCAGGCTCAAAACCAGGCGCAGCCATCGGTGAGAGCTCAAGATTAAAGAAAAGTATACCTTCAGTGGGACGATTTGGCTTGGGGGGAACAAGTTCACATGAGACTTGTGCAAGAACCCTGCAAGGATAAATAAACCACTTAGTCACGGAATTTAGCAGGAAAAAACCTCCTACCACTAGAAACAAAATGCATACTTTGAGAAAGCACACACTTAGGCTTTTAGTTTGTACTTCTCACTCCTGACCGTTTCTCATTCAGTGCCTGTCATATATATGTAAAGCCTCGTCAACAATTGAGAGTACCAAATGTAGAAATTAGAACGTGTCTTTTAGGATTAAAAATAGACTCAAGCACATGGGAATCTAGAACTAAACGCTTATGTAAGTGCACATATTCCAATTTTCCACACGCAAAAAAGGGATGTTTGATTTGTGGAAGAGTACAAAATGTAATGCAAGATCAGCAAATAAAGTGATTAAAAATCATAATCATTTTGTATTTTATAAATTATTTGTAATCGACAGACAACACGGAAACCCCGTCCTTTCCCGCCCCACTTCTTCTCTATGGTGCCATCCTTGAATTGCTACCACTTTTAGGCTTAGCTCCTTAAAATCTGTTTAACGTGACGGAGCGGGCTTTCAGCCTGACAGCCTTTCCTGAGGCCGCGGCGCCGGCCCAGCCCCCCCGCACCCACCTGGTCTTCCCCAGCTCCACGATGCAGCAGCCGTAGTCGGCTCCGAAGGAGATCCGCACGTTCCGGTAGTCATAGCACTGCCGCCCGTCCAGCCGCTGCGGGCCCAGAGACAGACACACCGGGTTAATGCGCCATAACCGGGGGGAGAGTCCGGCCTACCCCCGGGCGGCGGCAGGGGGCGACCCGCGCTAGCTGCCCCACCCTCCTCGGGGACGGGGAAAGGAATGGAATGGAAAAGGGGACGGAGAAGGGGAAGCCGGCGCCGCACCTTCCTCTCCTCGACAGCGCGCAGGATGAAGCGTCGCTCGCAGTTGGAGAGCGGCGTCGCCTTCATGGCGCTCCCTGACGCGCGGCGCGAGCTAGAGCGGGAGCGGCAGCCCGGCGGCCGCGCGCCGCGATTGCGTCATCACCGCGCGACGGCGGGTGCCAGTGCGCAGGCGCAGAGCTCCCCTCAGGCCGAGCCCCGCCCACAGGCCACTCCCCTCGGGCCGTGAGGCGCGGATCTCCTGAGTAGGTCCCGCCGCAGTTGTTGGTCATTGTCCCTTACGGGCCGCTAAAAGATGGGCACAGGGGCCTATTTCGCCTGGGATGAGGCTGGGGGAGTAGCCGGCCTCATCGCGGCTCTCCCCGCCCGTCTTCAGCGGCCCTCTGGGCTTGTGGCAAAGCGCCGGTCGTCGGGGAAGCCGTCTGGAGTTTAAAAAAGCTCGTCGCAGGCATTTCGAGTGGTTAACGGTGTTGAAATGCAGAGTCTTCAAGGTGTGCATGCTCCCGCAGCCCCTGGAAAACAGCTGAGCTGGTAGCGTGAGCGAGGCAGGCAGTGCTGTAGGCAAAAATGCAACAAAAGCTTCAAATTTGTCAGAGGAACGTCCTTCCCTGTTGTTCTGAAGTGTTGCCCGTAAGTAAAAACTCAGGGATTCAAGTAAAAACAAGTGTCTGTTACACTTGGTTTGAGTTGAAATGAGAAGATGGGTTACTGTATCTTCCCACCAGTGTTAAATCCCAGCCACTCTTGACTTTTCTCACACAAAATTGTTGAAATATCTCAGTTATACTGTCTTTTTAAACCTTGTTAACATACTGAAGTTCTAGTGCAAACTAAAACTGAGTCACATCTCACTACTTCTAGTTTGTGCAAGCGAGGACAAGTGCTGTCTTGATTTTTCTAAGAATGGTTTTATGGTTTAAGATTAGGTTAAATCAATATAATCGCAAATATTCAGTGTAAAATAATATTGATGTGATCACAAAAAGGCCCCCTTGGTGTAAGGACAAAAGTAAGTAAATAGTTTTCCCAAAAGGCACTACATGTGAAGCAGCAATAAGGAGCAAAATGATGTAACGCTTGCGACTTTTTCTCTAGCCACAAAAATGCTAACATTTAGTGTAAAGTTCTCTCTCGTCACAGATACATGGTTGACTGGGTATTTTCCTTGGAGTTTAACTGTCACTCTTTAGGTAGAAATTCTGTCTTGGTTTTGCTTTTTCTATTGTTTAAGTTCAGTGATAATATTCATTAGTGAAGGCTTGGGGTTAAATTCTGGCTGCTTTGCAATCACTGAGAAAAAATGCTTCCATTGGGACTGAGTTTGTAGCCTTAAGTCCTGCTGTGCAGCTTTTTAGTAGCCCTAGGTCCTGTTGGTACAGCTTTTTACATTAAGAGTAAAGGTTAGGTACTAATGACCTGCGATCAAGATTTGATAAGAAGGAAATTATTTTCTAAGTGATAATTTTAATCTCAGAGCTAATTTCTGAGATATGTGCAGTTGGATAAACTGTTAAACGGTGTTTCTAAATCAGAGAAAACAAGTATATTTTGAGTTGTTTCATTTGTTATTATCAGAAGGTTATATAACGTGTAAAATAAAGCTTGGGAAATGCAGAAATATTTTGGCAAATATGTAAGTTGAATAACAAAAAAGGTAGGCTTCTGAAAGAAGTGGGGTGTAACCATAAGTTTTGCGTTTTGAAGTATGTTGTTGTAAATCCTTTCCTGTAACACTGATACATTTAAATTGTTGTGGTGAAGTCTTTATATTGCTTTCACAGAAACTCACTACAAATTTCAGACACTTCAGTTGTATTGGAGGATTACAATTTTTTGCATATTAAAGTAAACCCAAGCTAAAGCCATAAATTACCACTTCGAATACTTTTTCTTACATCTTTTTTGTGCTGTCATTTTGTATTTGTCCGTATCCTTATTCGGAGCCCATTTTCACCTGTGTTGTAAGTTTGTGAGAAGCAGGATGGTTAAATATTTCTGTCATCCTATAATAGAAAGAGAGATTTGAATTCTTTTTAAATGTCAGTTAACAGAATTTGCTTGGTAAACACAGTCCTGCTATGTTGCTTTTTTGGCAGATGTTGTTGGGATGGTTAAAGACTCCCGTGAGGGCCTTAAGCTTTAGTTCAATGCTGCAAAGTTGTTGTGCTTTATTTAAATGAGGTATCTCATTCCTCAGAATCTTGAGTCCTGTGTGTGCTCAAAGGTACTGATGTTAGTGTTAGGAGCAGTATTCAGTATTTTATACGGCAGGCACAGCTCAAGTGGCTGAATAGAAATGAACTAGATGATTATTTCCTTGCTGCTGTTTGTTTGTTTGTAAATTCAGTTTAAAGGGCCATCCGATAAACCCACAAAATCAGTGAGGTTGTTTGGGTTTCACTAGATGCCCGGACTGGCAGGCAGCCAGATCATTAACGGTGATGGTGTGCAGCGTGGAGAGATCCCCATTTTAATTGCAGACTCTTGGTTTGGTTTGGAAAGCTGGCAGCTACAAGCAGGAGAGAATGTCTTTGTGGAGCATTTCATAGGGAAGGTGGTGGGACTTAGTAGTGTCTTACTATGCTGTTAGGCAGCTTACGGTAAGACATAATGCATGCTGAAAACGTTAGCATAGTTTTTTGCATTGAAAAACCAAACATTTATTGCATAGGAGACAAAGACCATACAGGCACGGTAAGGCTAAATTTGCAGTCAAGAAAGTCTTTCTCAGAAGTTGTATCTTGTTCGATTACAACGCTAGGGATAAGCACTGATTTTCAGTGAATAGTCTCCATCTCTGTTGCAGTAACGCACATTAAATCCAGCTTACCTCGCTGTTTATTTCTACCTTTTCCTTTGTTTTTCTTTTGGGGGAAAAAGTACAACTCACTGGATAAGCAGAGAAGCATAATGTGGGCAATCACTATCACGAATAACTTAGGAATTATTTAAAAGGCGAGTGAGACCATCTACTTTTTTTAGAAGAAATGAACTCTGAAGACCTGACCTTTGTTTTCACATCTTTGATTCACAAGAATTTCAGGATTGTTTCTTCTTATTTGCATTGGTTTAAAGGAGCATAGACTCGTAGCCTAATGGCTTACGATCAGCTCCATTTGCAGTCACTGGCATTTGTGCTCCAAGTGAGAAAAGTGGAACATTAGTATTTGTATTCAGTCCCATCACAATGGGCAAGCAATTGAATTTAATCATTTTTCAGCTTAGCTTGATTCAGATAGCTTCTACAGAAGAGGTGATGGGATGGAATTTCAGACTTGAGTTCTGCACTTGAGTAATACAGCAGTTTAGATATTGATCAGAAAAGAGCTTCCTTGAGTAGCTTAGCTTCCACTGTGTTATTTAGTCAATATTTTGCTTATCTTGGTAATGATAAATTAATCCATTTTACTTGGTTCTCATTCGCTAGCATGGTTTTGTTATGTTTTCTTTTGCAGGCTTTGCAAGAGAATGGTAATACTTAAAATCACTTTGATACTCTTCAAAAAAATGTTTATGTTACCTGCCCCTTGAGAAAGGGAATTGAAATCTGGAAATAAACATATTACTCAAAATCATTCACATAGGTTAAAATTTACTAATCTGGCAAGCTATTTAGACAGTGGAATTTTTACTGTAAATGCTTGCTCACTAGAGCAGTCAAAATGAAAACATTTTTGTTTTGTGAAACACAGCGGTCATTTTCATTTCAAAATGAAACAATTTTTCATGAAACTCTCCAGTTACTATCAACAACCTTGGAAGGGTTTGTATTGTTTGTAGGAGCCTTCTAAACTGTGTTACTCTCCCATCAATTACAAAAATGTTGACTTGGGCATATGCTGACATTTGTGCTGGGGGCTAGAGTGGGAAAAATTTCTGTCCCGGCTCTCCGGGCAAACCGTCACATGCCTCGATCTGTCAGGCTGGTGGCAGTGTGCCCTTTGGTGTCCCTTCTCTTGACAGAAATGAGCGACTGAGTGTTTGGGCTGGTGAGGATTTGCAGTCTTGTTGCTTAGCAAATCACAGCAATAGCTTTTTTTTTTTTTGTGAAAGAAGTTTTATAACAGCTTTGATGAAATAGTATTTCCAAAGGAGTCACATTTTCGACACTAAACCAGGACATTCAACAGCGTTGTCAGTCATTTGCGTTAGGTTTTCTTGCACTGATACATGTTCTGTCAGAAACATTTCCAGAAGTGATAATTATACCTTTATTGCTGGGGAGGCAGGTATAGTGGATTTTTGCTTTTGACGCTGGTCCTGTTTAAGATTAGTACACAGAGGAGTTGATGGTGAACTTCAGGAGGAGCTGGATCCGATTCCAGGGGAACCGAGTCGCATGCAGGGGCTGGAAATCAGCTATTTCCTTTGATTCATGCCACTTTTGCACAAAGTCTGCTTTGCGGATATTGTAGGTGCACACGTGCTAGGAAGGGTAAAGAATTTCATGCACAAATTAAGGAGGCATAAAATCGCAGCACTGGAAATCTGAAGCAGGCTACATGGAAAATAAGGTCAATATAATAGGTTAATGAAATAGAAGTTGAGCAATTACTGCATTTCTTCACGGTGAAAGGCAGAGTTATAGCTGCAATCAAGTAGTAGAAATACTCTGGGTGTTCGAAACAGGAAAGAAAAGGAACGAGTGTTTTACACTGCAGAGTGAATAAATGAGTGAATAAATCACAGGCATTTAGTCTAAAGCAGGAATTGTCAGAAAGAAGAGCCTAATGATCTATTGTGCCCACATAGAAGTGTTTCTTAGTTTGAGATGAATGCTCTGTAGGCTGAAATACTTGAATTGGATTATCTTACTGAACGGAGCCATGAGGGAAAATCACATTTAGGGACTGAAGACAAAAACAAACTGTATCAGAATCTCAGCTTCTTGACAGCAAGCTTCCAGCAACCATGCTTTATGGCCTAATAAAAATAAATAAAAAAATGATCTTCTCTTTTCATGGTAGCTATAACTGTAATGTGCCTTTGCTGGTTAGCTGCAAGTCCTGCCACCAGTATACACATTTACACATGTATGCACAACATGATGTATGCGGTATTTCAGCTTATATGATTATTTGGGAAGAAAGGCTCTGCATAGATGTAATAATATCATTTATAACTTGTTTTTATGAGGGCCTCCGAGGTTTTTAAACAGATACAGTTGCACGCGGGTGGGAGGATAAGTAATCATTGCAAGCGATGCAGCCGGCAGAAATAAAGCGTGAAGAGTACATCTTTTATACCAGCTTCATGTAGTGAGGTGCGGGGTGTTCTGGCTCTGGTCCAGAGAAGCACTTAAACAAGCTCTTTATCTGATGCACAGCCATAAGCGTGTCTGTCCCTTACTGGTTCGAAGGAAGTTGTCACAGCTTGCACGGCTAAAATTCAGGAAAGTAGTTGCCTAATATCTATGCTAAAGTAATTTTATTCAAAAAAAGGGACCCAGAACTGTTAGCAAATCATCCAAATACCAGCTTAAAGCAAATTGGTGATAACTTCTCTTCATCTACTCGCTGGATGCTTGTTTGATCATCTTTCATGGGCTATATTTCTGAGTAAACCCCAAAATGTTCTTGCTGTTTCCACCAATGCTTAGCCTTCACATAATCTCCTAGGTTTTATTATTCTTGTGAAAGAAGCTTTTTGCACCCAAGAGTCTTGCCAAAAGTTCTGATCCTGTAGACAGTGCTGCATTCAGCACTTCCCAGCTCTCAGCAATCCTTTTGGGAAAGTGGGAAGTATTTGCAAGGCTGAATTCTAGACAAGCAACAAAGTTGGGGGGAAAGAAATTACACCCCTTCTTTTTTGCTGTTGGTGTGTGTTTCACTCTCTAGTCTTCCGAAGCGCTACTGAAATGGCGAAAGTGCTGTCCTGCCACCGGGTGAGTGCAATTAATTAATCTGCGGCTTTGAGTCTCAGCACAATAGCTAAATACCAAGAGGTCTGCTGTCTCCGCATCCTGCAATTTCTCTGTCTCTAGATAAACTGCATTCATGATTTTTATTGATTCAAGTAATAACAGTTGCTGAGTTAAGTGTCACATTTGTTACAGCTCGAGTTGAAGGCTCTGAACATACAAAACCAGTGTCTGGATTAAGATTTTCAAACCTTTTAGAAGCATCTTCAAATTCTCTTAAAAAGTAACAAATGTTCATATTGAAGTAGCAACTATAGTTTGCTTTCATGTACAGTAGGCAAAACTAAATCTAAATTGTCGTAAAGGCACTTTCTTATATCCTGGTCTTAAATATTACTAGGCAGACAGGTTAAATACTGGCTTAATACAAGACCTCAGGAGTGTGAAACTGAAGCGAGTATCAATTTGGAAACTTATTTTTTTCTATTGGAAAAGAAGACAGAAAATGTTGCTGATACCACATATGTGTGATCTCATCCCACATATTGATATTCCTACAATGCAGAGGAAATCCAGAGTACTGAAAAGCTTTTGGGTCACATCTGATCTGTAAGAGATGACAGCACATTTAATAAAATTGGGGATAATTTTCCCTTTTGAAACCTGGATTATTTTGAATAATTCAGTTCAGTGTTCTGCCACCCTTCTCGCAGTCCACAGTTCTATTAGTCTTGAATGCCAGACCACGCTGCTGCTGGTGTACTGGTGGAAGAAGTATCTATGGAGCACTCAGATAACATGATCTGTATTTCCACGGCCTATGAATTGAATCTGTCCAGCTTTGCCATTGTAAAAAAACAGAATCATCCCCATTGCCAGATTCTCCAAACTGCCATCATGAGTCAGAGTGATAACTGAACGAGTATGTGTGTTTGGTTACAGGAAAATCTGGCTGCATTGCCAGCTGTAACCATCTTAGATGGTTAAGGCATCTGTGCATGCCTTGATGCAATTACAGGAAAGGTGGTATCAGCCCCAGGATAAGCGATAAATGATCAAGTTAAACCATTAAATCAGAACAGCTCTTTCCAATTATTCCTTCTGCTTATTCAGCTTCCAAGTGTCTGTTAGAAACCAGAAATTGATCTTGGCCCCCTGGTTACTTGAAACTTGAACTCTTTTCCAGGTAACTCTTTTTGTTGTTCTATATGGGCGGCCTCTTTTGAAACTAATAAAGTTTATTTTAAATCAGGAGATAAATTTTAGAGAATTTATGCATATGCCTCTTCTAAGTAATTCTGTTGCCATTGTTCTGTAGAGCCTTACTGCTCCTTTATATAAGGAGTAAGGATTGGGGAGGAATTCTAGTATTCCTGCTTATTTAGGTTGCATGTTATACTTTCTTGCTTAGACTATAAGAAGCATCCCTCATTATTTAGTTATAGGATTATAAAATATTTCAATAGTAAAAGAAGATGGACTATTTCTCTTCCGTACAGCTGTAAGAAATTTCAGAATTCTGTTTTGTTCATAAACCCCCCCAGATGATGCAGGGGGGTTGGAACTAGATGATCTTTAAGGTCCCTTCCAACCCGAACCATTCTATGATTCTATGACATATTTGTTGATTCAGCTGATTTTAAATAGCATTTCATATTTACAATTTTATCTTAAAACGCAGTCACTGTTAAAGGTTAAAAGCATGGTTTGGAAGTATCTGCTATCATGTACAACAGCCGCTCACAAGGCGCTGTATCACTGGTGTCTCTTGCACAAGAGTAGACTGTCTCTTATGGAGCTTTGATCAATATTCTGTGCATATCAAATGCAAGCATTAATCTTGCCACATTTCCCAAAGATCCTAGTTCTTAATTCCTTGCAAAGAAATGCTGATAAGAAAACTGTGTTTTGAGTAGTTCAATTCCTCGCTAACAATACAAGTGAAATGGGTAAGTGCTAATTATTGTGCCTGAGAGAATAGGGAGCTGGGATGTGTGAGCACTGGAGAATGATGGATGCTGGCCTTTCTTTCTTCTGTGAGGTAATGTTTTCTACAGACTTGATGAAGACGTCGGAATGAAGTTTTGCTATTTCAAGAAAAGGTGAATGATCGTTTTCCCAAATTGCTTCAAATTGTTTATTGAGCATTGTTATGAAGTATTATTCTAGAGGTCCAATAAGGATAGAAGATTCGGTGTAAAATGATAACTCAATATGTAGTTATCTCCTTAGCTCAAACTTGCTGTGATGCTATACTTACGTTAAGAATTTGGGAGGCTTTATGAAGTAGAATTTATGCATTTTTTGATGTATTTCTTCACGAAGTAACACACTTTCTGTGGCCCTGACAATATTTTCAATATATGCAGCAGTGCTTGTGTTCACTCTCTGAAATTTCAGTTGTGATGCATATAAATCCGTGGGGGCATTGGGGATATAACTTGAGCCGAGATGAATCATGTGGGCAAGCGGACAGATGGTACCCAAAAAGCGCACATAGGGTTTTCCGTGAGGATAGCAGCAAGCTGACATCCCTCCACCCCCTTTGCCTCATTGGCTCTCCTGCAGCCTCGGTGCAGTAGGGGTCTGTGGGGAGCAGGGAGAAGTAGAAGGAGATTAGGTGCAATAGTTTGAGAGTGTGAAATAATGTCTGATTTTTTGCATTCCTCAGTAACCTGTCTGTTAAGTCTGCACTGAGTAGAGCGTTTCTGAAAGTTAGTGCGGGAGCCAGATCTAACCCTCTCGGCTCTTAAGTGTAGTGGCTCTGTTACCTGAGCGACAGCCAGATGTTAGCGATACAGCACTACAAAGGGCAGCTGGTATTTTTAACGTGTGATATTTCATCACCTTCAAAGCAGAAATCATGGCAGGTACATCGCAATTATTTCGCTCACCAAAATCTGAGTCAGGTGGCCAAAACTTTGACGAACTTTTCTATTCTCATGGCAATATCTGAGAAGTGCTTTCATTCCTGGCCAAGGTTCTCAAACATCTTCAAGGAGAGAGATGTTTTCTGATACCGATGAAGTTCTGAGCTGGTTGGCCTGTGCTGGTGGAGGTGTGTGAAATGTATGGTGGGGAGGAGGGGAGGACGGATGCTGCTGGTGGATACCACCGTGTGGGCATTCCACTTTGGATGGGAGGCTTAGTTTCGAAACGAGGCACCCCAGTGAGCCTCTCTTGGTGGCGACGGCTGGTCTTGGAGCATCCTTGCTGTAAGAGGGGATGTGTGCCCAAGAAGCACGGCCAGCGTGTCCCAGCTTTGGACCACGGGCCCAAAAGTCGTGCGGTGGCCACGGTGTGCTCTGCACCCCCGGCCCCGCTGCCCTCCAGCTGCCCGGTGCTGCTCCGAGATGCGGCAGAGGTGGGAGCTGAAGGCAGGACCGGCTCGGCAGGCTCCCGGCCCTTTCCCCTCTGCCCGGTGCCCCTCTCCGCCCGCCGGCCGCCCTGCCGCAGAGGA
>VWZL01005656.1:523703-625252 GCA_013396915.1 Stercorarius parasiticus | reverse complement strand
GGTCCGCGGGCAGCCGTGCCGCGGGCGGCATGGAGTGGGAGCTCAACCTGCTCCTCTACCTGGCGCTTTTCCTCCTCNAGCCGCCCCCCCAGGGGGGCCGGCGCCGGTTCATCGCGTTCCCCGGGAAGGCACCGGCCGGCCGGGCTCCGCCGGTCCTGCTCTGCCCGCATCCCCCGCTGAAGCGCTCCCCGCCGACCGTCCTCGGGTCCCCTGCTCTCTCTGGGGTGGCTGCGTTTGCAGCGCAAAATTCAGGGGAAATTTGAAGGTGAGCGCGCCCTACAGCTTTAACTCTGAAACAAAGTATTATAAAACTCCCCTCGGGCCCTCTTTGCCAAAAAGATTATGTTGGCTTTACTTTGGCATACAGAGATCTGAATTTGACCCGATTTGAGCATTTTTAAATTTAGCATTTTGCAACACAGGAGACAACACTTACCTTTTTAAATGACTTTTTTTAACTTTAACCACATCTAACCCAGTTTTCCTCCTTTTATTCTACAGGAGTTATTCCCTCATATGACTAAAATGCTAAGTAGGCTTCACTCCCCCTAGGTGGGGACAGACCAGGCAACATCACCCGGCTGACCTCTTCCCATCCCTGATGTCCCAAGGGATCGCTTTGTCCCCAGCACAGCAGCTGCTGTTCCTCAGGTGCTGCCTGGGGCCGATGTCCACGGGGTGCAGTTGGGGAGCCCTGGGGCATGGTGCACCCTCCTGCCGGCTGCCCCCACCCTGTGCTGGGCATTGGGGGTCACAGAGGGAGTGACTTGGCCACTGGGCCTTTAGGAAACTCATGCTTGAGGCAGACCTTTGGTTGTCCTCTCACGGGTTCGTTTTCGATAGCTCTCGTAATGGCTTTCAAATGAGAGCTCAAGCAAGTGTGAGTTCTGTGGTTGCGTATGACCTGTGCCCTGACACAAGTTTTGGTCCAGTCATTTATTGATGAGAGCCAGTTGCCATTCCCACATTTATCAGTACAAAAGTCTATGAGAGGAGGATTTGGGAATGACGTTTGATGGAGGTAAAGCTTTCCAGTGAGTTTCTGTACCATGGCAAGAGGTGGATGCAGATTTGTCCTTACAGGAGGGACATGTGGAGAAGTTAAGGATAGATGCTAACAGCTGTGCAGTAAGCTTGGCAAAAGGAAAGTATTTTAGAAGTGCTATAGAGATGGTGGTTTTGCTTAAATATGTGGGGTTTGGGGGTTCTTTTTTAGGTCACTATAGATGGCAGCTGTGAGGGGCAGTCTGGCTGTGGAAGAGCAGGCAGCCGGGTCTCCAGTGTTGCCATGGGGTGTATTTTACAGGGCAGAACGCTGCTAATTCAAACAAATGCCTCTTGGTATGCGGTCTGCCTTATTCATGCCTGCCGTGCATTTCTCTGTAGCAAGGCAGCATGCTGCAAGGATGGGACCACTGTTAGAGGCCGCAGTGCTCGTATGATATTCTGGCTCCTCAGCCCTTGCAGCAGTGAATCTGAGCCCTCTTTTCCTTCCGCTCACTGCTGAGTAACTTGGGATGGAGGGGAAGAACCTGGTGCGAGTGCAGGGGTAAAGTTAACAGCAAGTGGGAGAGGCCCTCCTCCGGAGGGTGTTGGCGTTGCTCTGGCTCTTTTTCCATCTGCCTGGCCCTGGCTTTTCATTGCAAGCCTTTGAAATTGTCACACACTCTGTGCTTTATGTCAGTCTCTTATTTGCATCTTTAGGACCCCGTCATCTCCTATATGGACTGTCCCAACAGTCCTGCTTGGCAGGGGCTTTGCAAGTCATAGGACATTTTATTTGGGCTACTAGTATGAGAGGCTTGGAGCTGATGCCATTCTGCCTCATATCCTTCAGGCCACGAGGATTTGCTGTCTGTAGCCAGCTGGTAGGAGCTTCCACTGTGGCTTTCACTGCCCATGGTGGCCTTTCTGTGGTTCTTGGACCCTGGGGCCATCGCAGGCCATGCAGGCAGGAATGGGAGCGCTCTCCCATGCCCAGTGTGCTCCTGTACCAGGAGGATTTCTGCACAAAGGTTGACAAGGACAAATTCAGCTTGGTTGAAGGAAACTATCTGTCAAATTCCCACAGAGTGGCTACATGGGCGAGGGCCAGGTCCTTGATTCTCTCTAGTCCTGTCATGCCTCCTCATAGTGCCTGGTGTCCCAGTTGCCCTTCTGCACTTCTGGGTGGGCTTTTTCAAAGTCATGAGAAATGGTGAGAAAACAGTACTGTGTAGGTTTTCCTGCTTGTGACCAGTCAATCTATACAGTTTTCTTATTCTTCCTTTGTGAAAATGGTGGGGATGACTTTGGCCTCACGTCAGTGATTAGAAAGAAGGCTGGTTAATGGTTTTGCTCAATTAATATAAGTAGCCATAAAACTGTAAAGCATATTCTGCGTGAGCACAAAGAGATTACCTTTATACCCAGCTGACTTTGCAGATAAGAAGCCCTGAAGTATTTCAAATAATGCAAATAGTTGGGGCGCTTTTAATAACTTGTTTTGCAGAAGCACTTCATACTTACTGTATTGCATGAGATAGAGAAAATCTGATTT
Organism: Stercorarius parasiticus; assembly: GCA_013396915.1. Lineage (NCBI taxonomy): Eukaryota > Metazoa > Chordata > Aves > Charadriiformes > Stercorariidae > Stercorarius > Stercorarius parasiticus. The sequence continues at coordinate 622,713 of VWZL01005656.1, read as the reverse complement.
TTGTAATAACTCTTCACAAAGAGTGAAGACAGGGCACAGGCTGTTACCTTTATTTGGAAAACAGAAAACAAATAGATGATTTTCCTCTGACATATATGCATTTTACACCAACGTAATGCAATAGAAAAGTTTGGGGAGGTTACTCAGTTAAACACTTAGAAGTTGGAGGATTATCATTTGTTTGTTTTGTCTTGTTTTTGGTATTAGTACTGCATCTCTAGTGTCCTAATTTCACAAATACCTGCAGTGTAGGAATAAATACCCCAAACTTCCAATGCAAGTAAGATGAGTGCTCCTTGAAAGTAATCTCCATACTTCAATGCTGTCGCCTGCAGCGTAATTTGAAAAGGCAACCAGAGGAGTTGTTTGACATCACACACACAAAGGGTATCAAACATCTGCACCACTCAAATGAATTGCCAGTTGTTGATATGGATTTTAGGGCACAGCTGTGGAGGTAACACCTTTCCCTCTGGTGGTATGATCACAGGGCAGAAAGGTGAATGGAGGTCAAGCTCTTCTGCGCTGATGTTGTATCTGATTATTTTTCCAAATGAAGACTGATGCTGCCGATAGCCCCTTGTCCTTTTGCTCAGAGAGGAGGACAGGCCACCCTTTCTGCAAAGAGTGCCTGTCCCACTGTCCATAGCTCTTCTGGGAAGTTTCTAAATTCCCAGTGTCCAACTTCACAATGAAAGACGTGCATCATTTCGTTTAATCAGTGAGGAGAGCCAGAAGTAAGCCGAAGGCTCTAAAAGATGAGGCAGATGAATCATCTTGGGAAGACGTAAACAAATAAACTGCAAGGCGTGAGAAATACAAGATGTGATCGTTAGTAGTAAATTAATCCTGAGTTTGGAAAGCAACAAAAGTGTTCTGCATGTTGCTGAACTGCATAGGTGTAGGTATCCTGTCCTAGGAGGGGGGAAGGTCTCCTTTCTTTCTGTTCAGCCCTAAGGTGCCGGGTGCTGTCAGGACACCTCATTACTAGACCATTGTTGATGGGAATTCAGATAAGAACAATGAAAAGCCTTTGCGGAATTTAGAAGAAAGAATGAAGTAGTTAAATATGTATGCTTTTGTTAGCTGGCAGCTATAGGGGAAGGCCACCATCTGCAAATAGTTGAAAGATATAAACAGTGAGGAAGAAGATGACTTATTTAGCGTAATCCATATCTAGGCATAATGACACAGAATACAGATAGGGACTAGTAAAACTAATAGCAGAAGTAAGTACTTGACTATAAGATGTGTTAAATCAAGAAATAATCTCCCAAGGAAAACACACAAAGCTCAATGTTTGTATGTTGAAAACTAGACAGTGCACAGAGGGGATATAGCTATGCTTTTATGAAGAGGCACTGACTATGTAATCACCTCTTTTCACATCTCGAGATTAAAAGACACAAAGGCTCAGTGAACCACAGTCATTTCCGATGAGACCTGAAGAATTATGCCAGAATGTCCTACTTTGGGCATTTGCAAATACTCTAAAACAAATACAACTACTGAGTTCTTTTTCTGGTGGTTAATCTGGTATGAATATTCTCACAGTGACATGGAGCATAGCTCTACTCACAGCCACAGCTCTGCGAGACCTGCTGAGTGGCTTTAATTTCTTGACATTGCCGAGAAACTCTTTATTCTTTTGCTTCCCTTCAAATGTTATTGCATCTGTGAAATTTGGCTTTGAAAATCCACCTCTGTGGAGGGGTATCAAAACTCTTGACAGTCATTTAAGACCTGTATTGAGGTGCCTTAGTGGGATGTCAGCCAAACAGGTTTTCCATTGGGGTGTACTGGCACATCTGAGCTGAGACGTCCACTCCTAGGGCTTGTGTCATGCTCAGAAGACCTAGTGCTGTTTGAGAGTCCCAGCTCCTGGACTCAGGCGGGTGGATATAAACCTGTTTCCATTTTCAGAAAGCTCTTGAGATCCCATGATGCAAGGAAGAAGTTTGAAAGAGGAGGAGGTTGTCAGTCACGGTCTTGTGGTTGCATCTTACTCTGTGTGCAGAAAAGACCTGATCCTTTTTTCAGATAGCTGGAAAGGACTCTGAATACACAAAGCTTTCAATACGGAATATGATGATCCGCCTGATTTGGGCTTACAGAAGAATTTTAATTTTTTTTATTGTTGGTGGTGTTAGATTGGTATTTTAGCTTCCCTCATGGTAATGACTGAAAGTTTTGTAAAATGGGGAATATGTTACATGAGGTAGTTACAAAAATTGAAGTATGATTCAGTTTTGTGACAGACCTAGACAATTATTGGAGGAATTGTTTAAGGAAAGCCTCACAAATCCGAATTCTATTTGTTTTCAGTGTGACTTCTAGTGAAATTCAGCAGCACGTGCTTCAGGTGACTTCCCTCTGAAAATACATGTACTTTCTTTTTGATTTCAGAAAAATAAACTTCTTCAGAACAGAGCATGTCAATAGCAATGGTCTTAAAATTATATTCCACTTTGTCTGGATTTTTTTTTTTAATAATCAAGGATAAAATGTATGTCCTCAGTCTGTTTAGTCTATTATTTCTGTATTTATGAGTGTTTTTTAGAAATTAATTTTGTACTCTTTTTCTGAACCTGCCTTGACAGAAACAGCATTCTGCAAAACGAGTTAAAAGACCGAGTCATGGCTTGCTGAAGATATCAGATGATAGAGAAAAACAAAGTACTTTTCATTCCAGTCTTTGTACACAAGGCTTTACTTAATCTCTGTGTTAGTAAATGGCACTTCTTCTTTTCCAAGAAGATTCAATATAATGTTTTCAATATCTTTAAATGCTGAATTAACTGCAAGTCTGCTGTGATCACCAAGGCATATTCACACCTATTTAACAGGTGGGAATTGGCGTGTGCTAGCATGCATCTCCTGCTGAATGCTAAATCTTGCTTTCCTTGCTGTAAATATTTTCCTTGCGCTTATATTTTCTAGAGCAGTAACTGAAATACTTCCTAACACAACCTCTCCCTCCAGACTGCTGCAATGGGGTGATCACAAGCTTGGTGTGTTCCTGTGCCAGCGAGGGATGCTCTGTTTAAGATAAATGGATGTAGAGTAAAAAGTACTCAGTTGCCTGCCTTTGATTTCATTTTCAATAGTGCAGACAGGAGACAGAATAGGAACTGGAGAGGTTGTTAAAAGATGATAACAGCAAATGTGAGGACTTCTTTCATTGCCTGTCTCCCACCACCTGCTTGGTGCTTTGGACTCGTCTCATCCAAGGGTCTTTCTCTCATCTTCAGCTTTTCATAACACCAGACTGTGTCTGACCTGGGACACGAGTCTCCCCTGTTCAGATTGGAGCCCTGCGTATGCTGAAAAGGCATGAACTGCTGAACTGGGGTGAGAGATGCATGCCATGTGAGCCGTACCTGCCGTACTGGGAGGCCACTTTCTCCTAGTACCTCAGCAGTCATACAGAGACAGCTTAATGATCTTCCCAGGCTGCAGGCAGTCCTCCAAGCCACAGTGACTAAAAGCAATGAGCCTCATTTTTGGTTTGTTAAACAGGAACTGTCAGTGTAAGGCAGTGGTGGAGGCTGAATCCAAGGGAAACTCTAGCACTAAGGCAAGACGTTTCTGTTACTCTCGCTCTTACATATCTATCTTTCATTTTGAACTGAGGTTTTATTGTGCTTTCCTCCTAAATGAAGTGAGCCTTCATGTGCCTGGGTATCCTTCATACAGATTAATCTTTCTGTGAGCTGTTTCTTTGTCAGTGTTATCAAGATACCAGAATTTAATAATCAATGTGCTTGATAGTATAGCACAAGTCCTAATTTTACAGTTGGTATAGTACTGTTTGTAGAAAACTTAAAAGCATGTCATCTGTATCAAAACTCTTGCACGAAGTGATCCATAACGCACAATACACCAAGATTAAAAAAAAAAAAGGGAAATATAATGCTAAAAATTCATTCCATTGCTTGTCTGCAATATCCATGTGTTGACCTAAGAAGCACAGAATGACCTAGAGTTTTTTTGCTTATCTCCTTATCCTACCAAGTACCTGTACAAAAAAAAATTATCCATTGCTTCTGACCTTAATACTGTCCCTTTTTAATAGTGTTTTGGGTACGCAGTTAATGATTCAAAAAAGCAATTTGGGTTGTCTAAGCGACTTTGTAGCAGCCGATGTGAGACAAGTGATTATTAGAAAGAGCACGATGAATGTAAACTGAAAGCCAGACCCGGAGCCTGCGCACACATGCTGCTGTTTCTCCCGCGTGTGATTAGCAGAAGTGTTTTTCAGCAATATCAGGACAGGAGGTGAAAAGGAGCCATAGAGAATTGTTTTCCTAAAGCTCAGTGGAGTCTGTGAGCTGCACTGCACTGTAGCTGTTCGTTTGTGCACACCTTATTAAAATTTATGTTGCATTAAGGAGACTGTCAAGAGGCAACTCTTTGTCTTAAAGAATGGTAATGGAAGTTTTCAGAGGTATCGGTTCTTTCGCAAAAGATCATCTGTCTATCTTTGGAACAGGTTTTGCTGGAGCCTTGATTGATTGCTGAAGACAAGTTTAGCTATTCTGCTTGGCGAGGAAGGATTGCCGGCGTATACTTTTCCTCTTTTGTTTTCTCTTTCTTTGGGGTGAATGATGTACTCAAACTGGTCCTTTCTACATGACATGAATGCCATGTAACATCAGATGTGTGATGAAAACTTGATATTCCCATGCTGAAATCGATAAAAGCCTCCCAAAACCCAGCACAGACCTTTATGTTATGACAGTTTTGCCGGCTTGCTGACGCTTTGGGGTAGCGCAGGGCTGCTTCTGTGAGCCCTGCAGGCTGCTGCTGGCCAGAGGGAGCCGTGTGGGGAGCGAGGGGTGGGCAGGAGGTGGAGGGGACCAGGATGAAGTACAGGTGTTGCCAGCAGAGAGGGGATCTGGCTTGTTTACTCACAGGGGAAGGTGGAAACAGAGGTTAAGAGGAGTGGGAGAGGCATCTGGGTGGGTTTTCTGGTGAGAGGTGAGGGCTGGGGAGGGGTGTCCCAGGCCTTGCCTGCTGATCTGGGCAGTAGTGATGCCCTCTGGAGCGCTTTGGTAGGTGTCTGCCAAGAGAAGCAGGTAAGGATGGGGGGAGATGGAGGGGCTCAGTGCAGAGGAGATCCAGAAAAAGCAGATGGCATATATATGTATTTTGCTATACTTGGTTTCTGATGTGTAGGAAGGAGCAGAGGCCCTGTATAGTGACATACATCTATGGAGGGAAGGGAAGTGTGTTTGTGTTTTTTTGGGGTCTTTTTTTGTCTTCTTCAGCCAACTAATTTCCAGGAAGATAGATTTTACAAAGCATTAGGTAACGAGACCTCTTATGCTTTGTCAGATGCATGAGACAGTCCCTGGGGCTGTGCGGAAGACTCAAAGAGAAATGAGGAGGAATGGGAAAGGGAGGCCCTTGACACCCTTGTATGTAGCAGGGGGACCCCAATCCAGCACATGAAGAGATATGGACGTGTCTGTTAGCACACCCCAGCACTGCTGTAGGGGTTTCGGTGCCTGCACAGAGGGTTTTCTGTCTGACTGTGAGCACAGCTTAGCACTCTCCTTCTGGAGGGAGGTGCGTCTGACCTTAGGGTGAGGTGCCCTCTTTTACTTTAAAACTGGGGAAAAGAGAGTTTATGGTCTTTTCATAAGCCCCTCATGAAACGATCTCATTAAGAGTGACTTATGGCAATTTGTCAGTAATTGAAGTGATGTAGACCTCTTCTGTGTTAAAATGCACAGTTTGGTTAAAATAGAAGTCTCTATATTTTGTAACTCTGATTTACTGAAGTCTGCTTTAACTGACCTGTTCGTGTCTGTTGCCCTGATTCAAATATGGAATTCCTGGAGGATCTTCAGCTGTCAGAAGATTACGGATGTTTAGCAGAGGAATTAGAGCTCTGTAATACATTATTGTGCAAAGAATAAGCATGGAGGAAAAGATGATTCATCACTGCTCTACACCAGCCCTGTATTCACATAACTCGTTTAAACTCAGCTGAATTCCATCACCTTGTACAGGACTAAAAAAGCCAGGAGGGAAATGTGCTGCAGCTGGTTTGTGTGTGCACTGCTCATCCTCTCCTGGCTCTCTCCTGCCCTAATTCCTCATATGGGGAAACTGAGGCATAAACTGACTCTGACCATGCAGAAAGTCAGAGTGGCAGGGATACAACTCAAGCCTCTGGTGGGGATCATCAGTGGGGAGCTCATGTGCCTCCCAAAACCTGAGCGTGGGACGAGGTGACCCCCCTGCCTCAAGCCCCTTGGTGGCTAAAGCCAAAATTTTGGGTCCCTGGACCCAAATCTGAATGGGCTCAGAGCTATGCCTGCATGCACTGTTATCTGCTGCTTAAATGCTGGTCAGAAACCCAAGAGACTGCCAAAAAGTGTGTCATAATGTCAGGTAAACAAAGCTTGCAATTTGGCCTTTGGTTCAGGGAAAATGCAGCATTTTTTCCCCTTGTGCTGTTGCTGTGTGAAAGGCAGGTGAAACCGCTTAGGGGGAGGAGTGTTTACTGTGACGCAGGCTTGTTTTGCCACGTGGGTGGCTGGTTACTAGGAGATGCATTGAGGAAACTTGCTTAATGAACCCACAAAAGTCCACCTCCTTTGATAGCAAGTTGGTGGCTTTTACTAGTAGCACTAAACCCCCAAATAAATTTCCTTTTCAACCTTTGCTTTCTGCTGCCAGCTCCTTAAGTAACAGCAGATTCCATGGAAAACCTGAAGGCGACAACATTTTAGAAAGTAAAAGACCTCAAGCATCAACGGATGCTTGTGACAGAGCAGAGCTGTTTGACGTGAGAAGACATGTAACAAACTAATCTGTTTGCTTGTCTCAGCCTGCAGCTCTGAGAAACAAAATATTGCCTGGGAGCTTCTGTAGAAATACTTCAACTTTTAAAGTAAATGCATAATCCTGGAACTGTGCAATGTTATTTTAAAGAGAAATTAAATTAAAAATTGTACTTTTTTTTTAATCTGGTATCTCCAGGTGAGTCCAGTCCTTTGAGCATACCCAATGCATGACCAGTTTTCTCATTCACCATTTGAACGCTGTTTTGCTTGATGTCTTTTATGAATATCAAATTAAAAAAGCTTTGCTTGACTGAAATCTGACTCGACTGTACAGACAGCTCACTGTTGTGAAAATCCTTCTCCCTTCAGCTTTCCTTTGAAGGAAGTTATGTGAATGCTAGAAAGTACTGAAACTCCATTCAGTACTAGCACAGAGGGAGAAATGAAATGCTTTTATGAATTGTGATGGGTTTGGTTGCAGTCTGTGCTGAAGTAACCTGATGGATCTACAGGCTTTACTGTTTTCTCCTTATTTGTTTATCACTACTGTGGGATTTGCTAGTGTGCAGTTTCTCAGGTATGAAATCCATTTCCTCAATGTGTATGATATAATCCAAACTTAAATGCAAAGTCTTATTAAGGACTGATGACAAAAAAATTGAAAACCTCAGGACCTTTTATTTTTTTCTCCAGTGACCCTGCTGCATCTGTATTGGGCCTGTTTCCAGCTCAGAAATAATCTCCTGTGTTTAAGACAAACTCTTGGCATGAAATTATCTATCAGTATGGAGCATTTTACATACAGAAACCTGCTTACAATTTCATACTGAAAAGAGCAGAGCTAGCAGGGGATCTGCTTATAGCTGCTGGGAATGCTGAATAAACAAAAGGTATTCTGGGATCGAATACTAGGATTTGAAGGGGATAGTGTAGGTAAACAAAGCCTTTCTTTTTCCCCAATGCCAGAGCATTCCGCTTTAACTTATTACAAATAATGGCAAAACCGTGGTATTTTGAAGTGTGAATTCATAATTTAGCTGCAGCAGGATGGCATCATGTAAACCTCTTGACTGTTCTGGGGGGAGAAAAGGAAGGAAAGAGAGCAAGTGTGTGATAAAAGAAAAACCCATCAAGTGGAATACCTGCCTGATCACTTGGTGGTATTTTTTTAATTTATTTAGAAAGGGAAATTGTTGCATGAACTCCTGGAATAAAATGTTGTCATGTGCCAGGATTTTGGAGGATTCTTATGTGCCGTCACTCTTATTTCTCTACTTTGTCATAGTCTTCATGGAAGAGGGTTTGAGGAGTCGTGGTCTCTCCTCCGTGCCGCAATTCCCGTGCAGTGCCACTAGATGTCCCGTTTTCTATAAGGTTTATGCCGCTTTCAAAATCACTGGTATTTATGTTTGAAATATGGGAAGGGATTTCAGCAAGTCAGCATTTACATTATTCATGTTTTCATTTCCCCTTTGACTGTTACCGTAGCTATTTTTGAAAAATTTGCCCCTAAGAGTGCTTTAATGTGGTTTAACTAAAATTCCTATGGCAGCTGAGACTGGGAATGCGGGTCTGACAAAATGAATGCATCCTTCTCTGTCACTGTATTCAGCAGAGTAACTTCTGATAACTTAGTTTTGAATTGCTGTATAGCAGTGCTGCTGTACTGGCATATGCATCTTAATGAAATCGTCGTACAAACCCCAAACCCTTGGCTCTGTAGCTACTAACAGAGGGAGGTATTTGGCGTAAAGTTCTTTTTTGTGAGTTCCTTCAGTTTAAAAATAATTTTGAGGCAAAGCTATGCATAAATTGTGCCGTGTGTCACATCTGTGTGCAGGTCTGAGCAGAAGGTTTGTGCCTCTGTGCAGCAGTAGATGAACTATACCGTGAAATACCACCGGGGCACGTTCAGATGGTGACATTCACCACTGCCTTCATGAAGATTATATACACGAGGGCTCCAAGACCAGGCAGGCACAACAAATACGGGTTTCTGGCATCTAGATCCAAGAGGGCTGTTTATCCTCCTGCTGTAAGCCCGTGGAAGTTTGTCCCAAGACCCCCTGTAGTGAGTGCTGAAGTTGTCTCTGTGGCTCTGACACACAGAGCTATGGTGTGGGGCAGGAGGGGTGTCGCATGCCCTTAATGACTGTGTGGATGGAGGCTGGTGTTGCTAGGAAGCTTGTGTGTTTACTGGTTTCCTCCTGTGGTTAGAGGCACAGCAGCTGCTACCCATTTCTGGGACATACGGCTGCTCACCGTGCTCAGCTCAGCATCCCCGCGTTGCCTCTTATTGCAGCAGTTCAGCCAGGTGAACAACAGAGAAAGGCAAGTCCTGATTAGCCATAAATATTTATTTATTTTGGCTGCAGGAAAAAAAGGTAATTTATGCCTGCAGCTGTCTTCAGCAAATAATGTAACACCAGGAAGCAAACAGGTTAGATATTAAAAGAATAAAATGCATCTGCTCGTCTTTGGTAGCTTGGATGGTACCAAGTGCCATTGCACAGATATGAATGGACCACTATAGCCCACAGCCTGCTGCTGCTGATCCTGCTTCTGCCAGTGGGACCACAAGGCCTGATGATTTTAAGAGTGTTGGAAGGATCAGGGCAGGAATTTCTATTCTGTTCCTTGGTCTCACCAGTCCAGAGCTGGGAGGTGTGGAGTTATATAGGAGCAACATTTGCCATGTTTAGAAAAGCTATGTGTCAAAACTTTAGTGCTCTCTAACCTCAGTTTCACTGATCTGCTGCTACAAGTGCAGTTAAATATGCAAGGGCATAGTGAGGTCTGGATATTTCTCTTTTCTCATTCTGGGAAGATGATTTGGCTGGCTTAGTCGTGGCATCTCATTCCTTCTTTGCTCCACGAATGTATCTGGGTGTTTGCTTTTTTTGAGCAACGACTTCCAGACCTGAAATGAAATAGCAATTTTATTTGTAGCGTTTTGACTATCTGGGACATGGGCAAGTAAGCGGTGTTGCAGGCAACCCACGAGAAGTCATTCAAGCCACTGATTGGAAATAGATGCAACAAAATGAAGAGCTCAAGATATACAAGGAGGAGGCAGGGAATGGCATTTAACATAAGGCAGTCTGTGGTTGCCCTTGCAAATGTGCTCATTCTGTTGTATCTGAATGCCAAAAACCAGTCTGGTTTTTGGTCTGGTAACGGATCAGGATACGTGGCAGTAACTACATGCACACTGTGAAAACAATGCTAATCTGTAGTTTAGGATTTAGTGCTTGTTACTAGTTCTTGTATAGAGATTTTCATCAAAGTGCTTTTATGAAGAATAAATGTTATTTTAACCATATCACTCCTGGAGAAAAGAGACTTGGGGTTTCATTGTAGCCTAATAGAGGATCTTGAAAAGGACTCACAGCCCCTGACTTCCAATTCATCATTCTCCTCTGGAAAAATTAGCATTACAAAAAGCAGTCAATATGATCAAGAAAACCAGGTTTGCCCTTAAGAATACTTTACCTGAATAATAGCTATATATGTGTTCTTGCCTGGGGCAGGGGAACTCCTTTAAGTAAACAGAACTGCAGTTTGCATCAGCATGTAATTTGTTGCTTTGTTCCTGGACCCTAACCAGTCTCTAAAGCTCTGCTGTGGTTACTGCTACTGGAAGTTGCTGATGTGCTATTTTAATTGTTTTATGCTTGAAAACGCAAATTAAGGTAATAACTCCAGCAAAAGTCTCTGAGATGCAGAGGCACTGAGCCTCTTTAGAGCATTTCTCCCAAACTCATAATTTATTTTCAGGCAAACAGCTAGTTTAGGAAGAACAGAAATACTGCATCATACAGACAGATCTTAAAAACATGATGGGGGTGAGAAGTTTAAAATACTGACAATGTGGACCACACGTACAAATTTATCAGAAGTCCATTATATTTGCTGCCATGCGTTGCTAAAACTTGGACTCCTTGAATCATATTATCACCTGGAAACCTCACCTTTTATTAAAGCAAAGCAAACAAAAAGCCCCAAATACCCAGCATTTGTTGCTATAGAGAAAGAGATTGACAATATGATCCAGAGTGTTACAAAAGAAATGCGTATCACACTACTCAAAACCTAGTCCTATTTTTGAACAGTAGGGCCAGCGATCCCTGGAGGAGAAAGCCCCTTATGCCTGGCAGCGATCAAGATGGAAACAGGAGAATGCTAAGAAATGCTATTTAAAAGTGTCTTTTAATTTTTTCTTGAGGCAAGGGTTGGAGTTTAGACTGTGTCAGGCCTTTCAACCTTGTATGAGAGTGAGCGAGAGAAGGTTTATAGAATTTTGTCCTATACCAAGTCTTATGTTTGCATGGCTCTGTCTAGGGATGAAACTGAGTGACTTGCTCATCTTTTAAAGTTTCAAAATTAACTAAAGAAATGGAGCATTTTTAATCTAGAGTGTGTCTGGGTGTGGAATGGCAATGACTTATCAGGAACAATTAAAACAGACTTGACTTACGTGCTGGCAGTTTAGGTAGATTTGTCCTAGTTCAGGTGTCAAAATGTATTGTAGAAACCACGAAAGGGACTTCAGATGTCTTGACCTAAGAGCTAAACATGTTTCCTGTGTTTACAGGACCACTAAACATCCAATGTCAGGGGAATATATGAAAAGTTATGGAAGGAAGGAATTGGAAGTAAGTTAAGTTCCAGATGAATTATTGAAGCTCTGTGAGACACTAATGCTTCCTGATAAAACTGCTGGGTTATCTAGGTGGTGGTGTGGGCTGCACACGTTCTGCAATTGAAGCACTCTGTTATTCGGGGCGTTGATGAATAGTGGCGTGGAAGATTGACATCAACATGTTTTAGAAACTTAGTGAAAGGCTGAAGAGAAAACAAGTCAATGTAGGCTTTGTTTGGTTTTGCCTCCAGACTTATTTCCTCATAATCAAACAAAAATTTTGTGGGCTTTTCCTTGTGGGAGTCAAGGCTTGTGCTGTTTCAGGTGAGAACAACCGTGCAGGATGCAGAGGTGTGCAGGTGCTTCTTCTCCCAGCACCTTTAGAATAATTTATGGATTCTTTTCTTCTTCATCCGTGAATACGTAAACCAAGGAGGTAGTTTTCAGTGACACTGAGGCCCTTTGTCAAAGTAAAGAGAGAAAGAACAGAGCAGTGCAAAGTCAGTAGCTTGTGACTTGAAACCTGGGTTCAGTTACCAGTCACCAGCTGCGACCTTGGGGAAACCACTGAGCCTCAGCTTACCTTTGTTCTCCATTTGAAAATGAAGATAATAGTGTTCCTGTATCTCAAGACTCTGGTGGGGATGCTAATGGTAGGCCCCTTGATGAGAAATAGGTCTTGTTACAAGACCTCAGTTAGAAGTATTTGGGAATAATAAATGCAAAGGCCAAACTTGTTTAGTGACACTATGCTAGTCCTAGTGATCAAGATTAACATCCAGGGCCTGAGCCGAGTACTGGAATCTGGCTCAAGTGATTTATCTTTGCTTGAATTGAAATTATTGCATTGATGACATCCCTGTGATGTGTCTTTCTCTAAAGACGGTTTCAAAGAAACCTGCACCTCCTCTGACTACAAGAAAATAAAATATTTTTCCAGTAAGATGAATTCAGCTGCCTGATGCTGTAACTGGTATGAATGCTCTTAGCTCCTGTTAACCTTTTCACATTGTACTGGTGTCCCAAGAGAAATCAAGAATCTGACAGAGCATTGTTCTGTAATGGGTTGTGGATTAGAAGTAATGAATCACTTAGAGGAAGTTGTCTTTGCTGGAATATTAGCCAATATTTAGTCTCCAAAGCAAGTCTCAGTGTGCTTTTAAAAAAACCCAAAACAATCATCTTCTACTTTGTACTCTTAGCTTATCCTTTAGCAGCCCCCTGATGCTGGCACGTACTGCATGTAAAGAATTTTATAAACTTTTTGTCAATATTAAAATCTGAACTTTTTACCCTGCCTGTAAACCAGTATCATCCTCCCCTCTTCTCCCTTACTTTAATAGCGTTACTGCTTAGTGTCTGCCTTGTACCTTCCACCCAAGGTGCAGCACAAAGCTCTCTTCATTTCTGCTAACAGCTGAACTGTTTCCTTCTGTCTTACACAAGGACAGCAAACGAGGCACTGAGAAGTTTCCATTCACTGGCACCCAGTCTGGAACAGAATGGATTTCTTCTCTGTCAGTATTAATCAAAGCATGAACTTGAAATTGCTCTTTTTTTTTTTTTCCCCCCTCCCTCACCTTTGCTTCTGAATTCTGGTTCATCAAGCAGTTTTGACTGTTTCATTTCCAAAGAGACGTAAAAGTGTTGAAAAGCATTGAAGATTGGTCTTCAATTATAATTTCATAACGAAACTGTCTGCTTCATGAAATTTCCCAAGCCTGAAAATCTCCCTTGGTAAGCCTATTGCACTTCAGTGCTTCTTCAATAGGCTTTTAAAATATTTTGGAATGGGATTTTTTTAAAGGGAAAATATTTTAACTGGGACGCTAACTGTCCTTGGCCTTTCTATATCATGTGAAAAGGGCTCTAATGTGATTACTGTGCTCCAACTCCGTTAGATAACTGAAGGACCTTTCCCTTTTCAGCAACCATTGGATACATGGAGGAAGCAGACTTTAATATGGGCCTTGCTCTTTTTTTCTCTTCGCTGATGCCCATAAAGGTGGCTATGTAGTGTCATGTAATAGCTCAGAAATATTATTGGTAGCAAAATGACGTATGGTGCTTTTGGGCAGGAGATGAGGATACCCACTGGAAGACTGTCTTGATACAGTGAACCATCCATCTTTCTGTTTGTTTATTTTTTAAAAATTGAAGTTATTGTTCTTTTTGTGATCTAGCAGTCCCCTCTGGACAGCAACTGCAAGAGGGCATACTTTTGAAATTAACTGCTTTTGTGCTAACTTTTCATCCTCCAAGACTTTTACATTGTTTCTGGAAAAATGTGCAGATGCATTTTAGTGCTACAACCAGACTTTGAAAATATCTTTCCACCCCCTCATTAGAAACCCCATATCAAATTAATTAAATTGCTCTTCTGATGATTCTTGTATGCAATCTTTGGCTCCCTTCTTCAGTTGTAATGACTCTGTTGTGTAACTGTGGCATGATGGCAATTTTGGACTTTATACTTTGATCAGCGCTCAAGAAAAATTTGCTTGCTTATTTATTTTAAATAAATATGCCTAGACCTACTTACATATCTGAATTTCATACAGAAGTGAGAAGGTTTGTCGAGACCACGCTTCTTTGGGTAGCATGTGCATACTAGTTTTGTCCTATGTAATTTGCAATCCTGCCTACAGGCTCTTGAACCTAGGCCAATAGGTGCAGGTTATACTGAGGTTCTGGATTTATTTTTTATTTAAAGGAAAATAATATACAGGGCAATAACTTTGAAGAACAGAAGGTGGCTTTTGAAGCACTTATTTGGAGGCAACAAAAACTGTTCTCCCAAAAGTGAAGAAGTGTTTGACAAATGAAGGTGGGTCCCCGTGATAATCTTCCATTCTTCTCTCCTGTCACTTCCTCTGCAGGAAGATGCCGTAAGTCCCATAAAGCAGGGTTTCAGGCTGACCGCTTGTCTCCCAGGGCCTCACCTTGTTGGGAGGAACAAAAACACACAACAAGCAAGCCCTGATGGGGATTAATCATCTAATTTTTTTTTGTCGTGATGCAGTTTTGGATTAATGTGTAGCTTTTAAAATCCTTTTTCAAGAGCTTAGGTCAGGGAAATGGTAAGCTGTGACACAGCAGCACTAGCTGATGTATCTCTAGAGCAAAAAACTGACCCCAGAGTGTATCCCCAAATGGATGCAATCCCATCTTTCTCTCCTGAGGAAGTGCAAGGTTGCTAATGATGCTTGTGCTTCTGAGGTTACTTTGACTTTCTGGCTGCTGAACACTTCCTAGTTGCTTAATCAAGGCACGTTTGGTCTCAATGTGATATTTGGGCATTTCGTTTCCTTTTGAAAGTGTGACTTTGAGACCAACCTCGGAATTTTACTCTTTGTGGAAAAGACGTGCACCTTGAAGCGGATTGGAAACTGACAGGGGTCTGGTTGCAAAGTCAGAATGTGTACCAGAGCTAAATGCATCATTAAGGCACTGCCACTTTGTTTTTCATGATATTTTATTGCTTTTTATTGTTCCAGGTGTTTGCAGCTCTGTGTTAAGGAAGGATTGGAAGTGCACTGTGCCAGCAGCAGCACTGGGAAGAAGCAGACTGTTACATCCTGGTATGATTCTGCTAGTGTTTGAGGATGCAAAGAGCAGGGAGGGGCTTGGAAGGGGGAAAGACTGCTTTCACCTAATGTGGGTTTTTTCCTTGTGTAAGAATTTGGCTTCATTTGAAAAAAACAAAAAGATAAAAGAATTGTACTAAATCTAGAAGAGTTATTTGTGGCTTGTGGGTGAACGCTATTGAATACTAGAGCCTCTGTCACGTTAAATACTTGCCCATGGTGACCATGAAGGTCCCACATGTGATGCTTGTGAGTCTCCATATGCAACTGTTTTAGCCCAACTTAAATTGTCTCCACTGAAGGCAGTCAGTGCAATATGTGCTTCCCTCCAGTTATATGTTCGTATCTTCAGGTTCATTGTGGATTTGCTGGTATAGCTATTTCTGCCTCTTCCCTTTGCATTCAAATCAATGCAAAGACTGAAATTCTGTGATGATCAGGAGATTATTTTTTTTTTCCCAAACATCTGCTCTTGGCAAATGGACTGGCAAATCTGTCACATGGTTTTACTCTAACATTTACCCTGCTCCCAGGCCTCCTTGCTCCATGAAGTTATGCAAATATTTGCTTGCTTAAACAAATATTGATGACACTTTAGATTGAATAGAGTAGATTTTACTCCTAACTTCATCTGTTGGCAAGAAGATCGTTCTCTTCTCCTATGTTTAACCTTTTCCTACTGTTGTGGTACATCATCACCAGAGTTGTGGTGAATGGAGTTAAATCCAGCTGGCAGCTGGTCACAAGTGATGTTCCCCAGGGCTCAGTCGTGGGGCCTCTTCTTGTTTAATATCTTTATCACCGATCTGGACAAGGAGATCGAGTGCGCCCTCAGTAAGTTTGCAGATGACACCAAGATGGGCGGGAGCGTTGATCTGCTTGAGGGTAGGATGGCTCAACAGAGGGATCTGGACAGGCTGGATCGATGGGCCGAGGCCAATGGTATGAGGTTCAACTAGGCCAAGTGCTGGGTGCTGCACTTGGGTCACAACAACCCCATGCAGCACTACAGGCTTGGGGAAGAGAAGCTGGAGAGCTGCCTGACGGAAAATGACTGGGGGTGTTGTTTGACAGCTGGTTGAACGTGAGCCAGCAGTGTGCCCAGGTGGCCGAGAAGGCCAACAGCATCCTGGCCTGTATCAGGAATAGTGTGGCCAGCAGGACTAGGGAAGTGATTGTCCAGCTGTATTCGGCACTGGTGAGGAATACAGTTTTTCTCTTCGCTGATGATGAGTAAATACCTCGAGTACTATGTTCAGTTTTGGGCCCCTCGCTACAAGAAAGACACTGAGGTGCTGGAGTGTGTCCAGAGAAGGGCAATGGAGCTGGTGAGGGATCTAGAGCACAAGTCCTCTGAGGAGTGGCTGAGGGAGCTGGGGGTGTTCAACCTGGAGAAAAGGAGTCTGAGGGGAGAACTTATCGCTGAGTCGCCATCCCTGGAGGTATTCAAAAGATGGGTAGATGTGGTGCTAAGGGACAAAGTTTAGTGATGAACTTGGCAGTGTTAGAGGAACAGTTGGAATCGAGGACCTTAAAGGTCTTTTCCAGCGTAAATGATTCTATGATTCTACATATTTCAGACCCTCTCCAGAACAGGAAAATATTCTGTGTTCTCGCATCCAAGATTCTTTTCCCTGTCCTTCACTGATTAGAAATCCAGAGGTTAGCTTCGGTTGACTGAACATTACCTCATGTTTGGATGAGGGTAAAACTGTGCACAGAGATTAGAATAACAAGCTATCATGTGTAAGCTGCTCAAAGGCAGAAGAGCGGAAAACCATTTCAAATATCTTGAAATGAAAGAAAGTAGACATCCTCCACTAGAAATGAGAAGCAAAGTGAACGCAGAGACACTTAGTGCAGAACAAAAGGCATGCGTTAATTTGATTACAAATCGACAACCTCCAACACAAAGTTTAAAGGGAAAAATGGAATTAAAGACATCTGTTTGATAATATCCTTAGATTTGAGAGTGCGTAGGAGTGGCATAGGAAACAAAAATCCTGTAATCCAGAAAAAGCCATCCTCATAAATCAGAAGGTAGCAGAAGAGGTGGGGAGAAAACAAGCTTTTTCCCCCCTGCCTCTTAATGTGCTATTATACACATGACACACTTGCAACATTTTCATTAAGCTAGCAGAAATTGTGTGTCACATTGCCTGGTTTAAACTATCCTTGGCATTATAGGAAGCCAAGAACTCTAAGCTTGTCTTGCAGCTCTGGGAGCCAGGAGGGGTTTGCTGCAGTGGAGGGGAGGAGACGGAAGGGGCAACTGCTGTCTTACTGAGGCAGTGCAGTTGCGTTCCAGGTGGTCAGATGCTAACTGATAAATAATTAGTTAGACAAATGCACATCTTTTTCCAAATTATTCAAGGGATTGTTTTATTTGTGAAGTTTAATAGATACATTTGTATCAGTAAAGGTAACGTAATCTTTGTGTATGCCACTTGCTATAGTAGAGTGATTCTATTAACATATTTCAAAGTGATGAGGGCGACAGCTTTATTGGTTTTTAGACACCTTATTAGTTGTTCACATGATACTGATAGAGCCTTTTTTAAAATTTTCATGTTACCCAGTAACTTCTCCTTATCACACATATGAGTCATTAACGAGGTTTGAATTCCATTTGGCTGTGCTCACAACTGTGTCATTTGGCGCCTAGTGTGCAGTTACTGCCATGTTTATGTGCCTCAACCTGATGGGCAGAATTTTGGAGTGTGTTAAAGAGGGCAGATTTAGATCCCGCTGCATTTCTTTGTGTGCACTGTCTAGATAGTAAAGCTTGAAACATGATGGCAGCATGGCCTGTATCTGCTCTGGATATAATGTGTAAGGAGAAAAAGACTTAACTTCTGCAGGAAGAGGTGGGTGTGTGTGAGCAAGGTTGTGCTTAAACTAAAGCAACCCATTTGAATGTCAACCACTATTTTTTTAAAACATTTCATAATCCATAATGTTTTCTTAAATATCATTATTCTACATCTAATCCATATGTGCATTTCCACATGTATTATGAGCAGCTCACTATTCCCTTCATGCATCTTTGAGCATGTGTGTAATGCCGCTTCAATGGATTAGATTCAAATTAGACTTTAATACGTAAATCGGGCCATTTTAGTAAATGATTTGATCCTCAGTCCTGCAAAGGAAGCTAGCTGGGTGGATCTCATGGTTTTGCTGGACTGTATGTGCACTTCTGGGGCAACAAGAAATGATGGACAAAATACTTAAATTTACATCACAATCTGCATTTCTGTTGGTGTTTTCTGAGGTAAACACAACTTACTTTAAGACAGAAATGACCGTTACATGTTAAAATGCTCACGTAGCAAGAGTATGTTCATATCTTATTTTGGCAAAGTCACTAAATTCCATTTGTGTTGCAGTCTCTTTTCCTTCTTTCATCTGGCGCACATCTGGATTGCATTTGTATGGGTGAGGGAGCAAGTCTCCAGCTTTAGATGAAAATGTTCATTGAATAGCCATGCACACTGCATCCTCGTTGCTCTCCCAAACTGGATGTATCTTCTCTATACCTGGGTCCGTGAAATAGTCCCGCTGTAAGATGTTGAGAAGTAAAAAGTATCATCACCCAAAATGCTTACCGTACCAATAGTCTAGAACTATAGCCCTGACATTCGGTTTCAACATACGCTTATGTTGCGAACCTAGCTTACTTGGAAACTAACCTAGGTCAGCTAGAAAAATGGATTGAAAGCAGCCCTGAGGAGAAGGACTTGGGAGTGTTGGTTGATGAGAAGC
This sequence comes from Stercorarius parasiticus, assembly GCA_013396915.1. Taxonomy (NCBI): domain Eukaryota; kingdom Metazoa; phylum Chordata; class Aves; order Charadriiformes; family Stercorariidae; genus Stercorarius; species Stercorarius parasiticus. The sequence continues at coordinate 603,922 of VWZL01005656.1, read as the reverse complement.
TCAACATGAGCTGGCAATGTGCGCTCACAGCCCAGAAGGCCAACCTCATCCTGGGCTGCATCAAAACAAGTGTGGTCAGCAGGTCAAGGGAGGGGACTGCCCCTCTGCTCCGCTCTGGTGAGACCCCATCTGGAGTGCTGTGTCCACCTCTGGGGCTCCCCAACATAAGGAGGGCATGGACCTGTTGGAGTGAGCCCAGAGGAGGGCCATGAAGATGCTTAGAGGGCTGGAGCACCTCTGCTGTGAGGACAGGCTGAGAGACTTGAGGTTGCTCAGACCTGTAGAAGAGAAGGCTTCAGGGAGACCTTAGAGCCCCTTCCAGTGCCTAAAGGGGGCCTACAGGAAAGCTGGGGAGGGACTCTTGATCAGGGAGCGGAGTGATAGGACGAGGGGAAATGGTTTTAAACTGAAAGAGGGGAGATCTAGATTAGATATCAGGAAGAAATTCTTTCCTGTGAGGGTGGTGAGACGCTGGAACAGGTTGCCCAGAGAAGCTGTGGCTGCCCCATCCCTGGAGGTGTTCAAGGCCAGGCTGGATGGGGCTTTGAGCAGCCTGGTCTGGTGGGAGGTGTCCCTGCCCAGGGGAGGGGGTTGGAACTAGACGATCTTTAAGGTCCCTTCCAACTCTAAGCATTTCGTGATTCTAGAATGCCTACTTTAAAATTCAGCACAGACTTGCCCTTTAGCAATGGGATATGATCCCCTTCAGATTAAGGGGAACTGACTTTTTAAACTGATTTCTTGAGGAGGGGGCTTGAGCCAAAGGGCTACCCCTCCACTAGCCCAGCGAGGAGGAGCTCGGGACGGTTACTGCCAAGTCTCCTCCGAGCCCCGTGGCTCCGCGGGGTGGCACCGCAGGCGGCCCGGGGGAGGCGGCCGGGGCTGGCCGCCCGCCCGGGGTGGGGCCTGGCCCGGCCCCCGGCTGAGGCAAGCTGCGGCGGGGCCCCTTCCCTCCTGCCTTACTCAGCGCTCCCGGTGGCTGTGGGCGGCGGCGGCTCGGCGGACCAGTGTGCGGTGAGGGGCGCCGGGAGGGGAGGCGAGGGACGGTGGCCGGACGGGACGGGAGGGGACGGGCGCTGACTGTCGCATCTCTCTTTGCAGACTCGGACCCGGACCCGGACCCGGACCGGCGGATCCCAGAGATGGCGAAGGTGAGGGGGGCGAACGGCCACCGATGACGGGCCAGTGGCCGCCGCGGCCCCTCGGTGGGCTCGCCCCTGCCGGCCACGGCCGGTCCCGGGACATCCTTCTCTTATCTGTTGCCTTACTTTTACTCCTCACCGATTTATTTTCCGTCAGCCTTAAATCAACCCATCCCCAAGGCTGGGGAGACGCGGAGGGGAGGGGGACAGGGAAAGCAGCTGATCATGTGAGGCCTGCGTCAGGCACAACTTATTTTTTTTTTCCGCCAGTTTCCACTAATTTCGCCAAGTTTTTGGTACCGTGTGTTTATATTATGCCTGGGTGGAGGCTTCTTCCACTGGAGGAGGAAGGAAAAAAAAATAGCGCCGTGGCTGCGCCCTGTCGAGTCTCAGGCTTGGTGCTCCTGTCCCCAGCTTTCCCGTTTCTAACTTAATTTTTCTGGAAGCCTTGCAGCTATTGCACAGTACTTTGGTATTTTTTTGTCCTTTGCAGCCCTTGTGTTGCTGCTGTTACGTTTGAGCCCGGATGAAGGCTTGGAAAATGGGGCGTATTCCAGTGTTTGTTTCTATAGTTGCATCAAATACATACGCTCTAGAAAGTAAAATAAGAGTTTAATGGCATATTTTTGGGTTTGGTATGCTGTAGGAAGTGAAACCCATCAAGTTGTATGAGTGTCTTCGCAAAGGTCAGGGTAATTGCACAGTAATGTATTAGTAGTTTCATTATTTTAACTTGATGAGTAGAATGATTAGTGGTGTTTTAACACTCCTGTGACTATTTACTCCTGTCTCAATTTAGTTTTAAAAGAAAGAAAGGATTCTTCACTTCAAAAAAAAAAATATATATATATACACTAGCATTCCACTAAATCCTTCTGGGTTTGTTTTTTGAGGGACGAAGAGGGGATTTTTCTTTCCTTAAACATCAAGCCTGGTTTGTAGGATGCATCTTAAGAATACAGGGACCCCTACCTGTGCTAGTGCAGGGTATCTGACCAGACAGATCTGCTTGGACAGCCTTTTATTATGGTACCTGTAGCATTGCTTATAACTTGAGGGTAACTTCTTTTTTAGTAAAAGCATGGAAATTTGCAATTCTCTTGTCTATGCCACAGACACACAAACTTTAATTCTTAATCTTTCTAAAAGGACTATTTAATTCTTTGCTAGTGCAAACCGGTTACTCTTGTCTTCATGTAGTAGAATTTTATACAGCCTGAGGTAACATTTGGGGCTGGCTTACTAACTGTGGTGAATGGTGGCAGGTTGAAGTCATTGGAACAGTGAGATCTTGTACTAGGTAGGCCTTGTCCTCGAATTTCCATGTTCAGAGGGCTGCTTTCCACTTCAGTAGTATTCTTTGTGCGATTATGCAGCCATGAAAGACTGGGAGTGTTAAAGCTTTGTAGCCTGTAATTCAGTTTATAATAATAAAAAATAAATTGAAGAGTAAGCCCTGCTCCTGATGGCAGGTGGCTGTTGTAAATTTTGTTGCACCACGAGGTAAGGGTAAGAAATGAAAATGCCTATCAATCATGAAATGTCAAGCATCAATTGGCAGTACTTATTTATATGTACAACTAAAGGTTTAGAGTTCAAAAAGGCTGCACAGCACAGTGCACTGAAGTCCAATTTAGTCTGAAGTCCAATTTAGTCTAGATACATCACTGAAGAATAAATCCTTTAAAGAAGGTAAGTTATCTTTGGAGTCTTGGTCACTGAAGTATTTGCTCAGTCACGGGAAGATATTTTTAATTTTTTTTTTAATTTTTTTTCCCCAAAGACTCGAGAGGTTTTGTGTGTTCCATGTCCAGGACAAAAGGGTTCATTCATTTTGTGGGGAAAACTACATCATGCTGTAATACACTCTGCAAACTGGTCTCTCCATGCCTGTGTTTATCTGCTTTCTTTGGAGCAACACTGCTGTCCTAACAAGCTGCCTTTTCTCACACATCTGTATGTGTAGTAGTCTTTGTTAATGGATGCACGTGGTCTGATCTGACCCTGCTTGATGAACTAGCTGCCTTGGAAATGCTACCCCACGTTTGCTAATTCAGAAATCTGGAAAGAAAGCAACAACTTTCTGCTTGCATGCTGCGGGCTGGTCTGTTTTGGTCTGCTAGTCCCAAATTATTCCCAGAATGTGAAGTTGGGAGCATTTTGTGTATCCATTTGTACGCTGCCAGGGAAGGACTGCTTGCTGCTGGTGAAGGTGTGGTTGCTGTGCGCTATATCTGGAGTTCCTGTTCTGCCAATGTGCACGTGTGACTTTGGAGCACAGTGATAGTATCACCAACTCCAGTAGCACTTCAGAGGACGGTGGCTCACATTTCAGAGTACAAACTTTTTCAGAATTGGGTCCTAAGCAGCACTTTGACTTTGTTGAGGTTACTTGGGAGGACAGTGTTTTTGCAAAGGTCCCTGCGTTGATTCCTACGTTACTGTTGCTTGCTCTTCTCTTCTCTTTCTCTCCCACCCCCTCTCTTTCCTTTTTTTTCTTTCTCTCCTCCCTAACTTTGGTATCGCCGTGGTGTACTGACTCAGAGTTCAACACAGTTGTTGTGTAATTCCGTTTTTTGTCAGGAGTTTAAATTTAGTGGGGCAGATGTGAATATAGTCTGCTGACCAGAGTTTGCTCCTTCCATGTAAGTGTACAATCTGAAGCATTACTAAACTTACGAGAGGTGTTTTGTAGAGGCGTCTTTATAGCCGTGCAATTGCATCAGCTCTGTGTGTACGTTCACCCACTCACAATGTAATTTACATCCTACTGACCTTGAAATTTTGGTAAGGATGTCATGAAATAATGATTTATTTCAAGATGCTTCAAGAAACAAGATGATTGTTTCAAAGCACAATTTGAACTGGGATCTGTGTGGTCTTCAATGGCTGTAAAAGCTTTTGATTTACTGGTGAATACTGTGTTGTGCTTTATCTGCAAGGTGTCTATTTTTGTGTAAGAAATCTTAAGGCAGTCTTTCATTCAGTCTAGCACGTGACCTTCTAGGCTCTCTTCTGTCTTCTGAAAATAGCATACCTTCTCTGTTTGTCAATCTGTGTGCTGGAAAACATTCTCCATTTCCATTTTTACCACTCCACAGTTTTCCTGGTCCGTCTTGTAAACAGATGGCTGCTTTAAAAAAAAAATCACATACCACCTTTTCTGCACTAGACACTGGGTTTTTCCAGTGGCAGATTGATGAGACCCTACTTTTGTTGCTGCAGAGCAGCGTTGTGAAAGGGGGTAGCTTTTCATCGATGGGAAATCTGATGGGTAAGAGCTTGCTGTGAGTGGGTACAGAGGAAGGGTAGCCGGGAAGAAGTCTGAGTCAGTTCAAGTATGGTCTTTTGTTTGCTGAAAACAAATGCTTTGTGTTTAACAGTGGCTAAACATGGGATCTTGTGGGTGGAAATTTTTTTGTGTGCTTGGTGGGAAAAATTAAAAGGAACCTTGTTAAGTGGCTATTGTTGAGCTTACAGATAACGCTGTTGCCAGGTTATGTGGCCATGTGACATCAAATTGTGAAGCCAAAGTTGTCTCTTGAGAGAAGCTAATGTAGCTCTGAGGTGCTGGTTAGAAACATCTCACCTGATAAGATCGTATCTTCTCCTTCTGCAAACTTTTTGCTAGAGCAGAATAAACAAAAATATCCAAGAACGTCAATTTCCTCATTTGGTGGGTCATAAGTTCTAAAGCAAGATCATCTCTTGCTTTGAAGTGTCTCTTTTTTTTTTTTTTTTTTTTAATTCTGCCTTTCCTCTTCATGCTAATTTTGTGTAACTAGGGGTTTTGTTGGTCTCATTGGTAGATGTCTGGAGAAAATGGAAGCTGCTGTTTATTTCTAGTGTACAATCACAAATTGCACTTGCAGTACACATGATTGCTTAACAACAGTCAGCATATTGGGAACGTAGAAAGAAAAGAATGTGGGTAGGTTTTGAGTGTTATAATCTTGTGATATTCTTTCTGTTAAGGTCTTGTGTGTTGTGTTTCTCTTTATGTTTTACTGGCCAGTGTAGGATATTGCTATTTTCTCATTTCCATTGATGTGCTTTAGGTTCTACTGAGTGGGAAACTTACGAACCAAAGTATAAAGGACCTGTGAGCCTGTAGTGTTATTTTGTATCTGTTTGCGTAAATGGCCAGGAACACTCTTAGAAATACTAAAACTAAGAATTTATTTACCTCTATAAGAAGTCATGAAGTTTGTAAATAAAAGTTAAATAGTTGTCTTTCAGTTCACCGTTTTTCATATTGGGTCAGGATGGCATAGCAGTTGTGATGCTGTGATCTGCAAGATCTGCAAGAACCAGTTTGTTTCAATAAAGTTTAAACTCTACTTAATGTTGAAACTGTAGCTGAGTTTTCTGATAAACGAGTGTCTGGCTTCTGTCAGAAACTCTTTTGTATGAATCTATTACTTTGTTAGAAATGTCTGGTTCATAGCTCCTATTTCACATTCTCTGTGACTGAAAGTTGACTTCAGTGGTTCAGGCGGTGATGGTGGTTTAGAATAGTTAGACTGTAGGTTGGACTCGGGCCCGCAAAGCTGTATCCAAGCTTGTCTTACACTAACAGCCCCTGCTGTGGTTGTGCTCTGTTGGGACCAGCGTACAGTCAAGGGCAGTAGATGTAGCTGGAGATTCTGCCATTATAGCTGCTGTCTTTGTGGTACCCAGGTGACGTGCATTTTTGTTATGCTGGATGGCAGAGCTGCAGCAATATTTCTGGTTTACAAGCTAGGTGCAGCTCAAGTACTGATAGAGGGTGATTGTGGCAGGTAGGTAGCCAAAATCCAGTAAACGCCGTGCATCAGAAGGGAATGTCTGGAATGCAAATGGTGCCCAGACATCAAGAAAGCTCTTTTGGACTACAGCTGCACCAGAAGAATGTCAGGAACTGTTCATCGAGCTTACTGTATGCTGAGGCTTTCCATGCTGTGCTTTGGAAAAGAGAGTTATGGAAGGATTCTTCTTAGTTAATAAAAATGAGAAGGATGATGCAGAGATAGACTTAGTCTAGCATTTAGCGTTCACACGTATGTTGTCTAAAACAGCCCCAGAGGAACGTTGGGCCCTTGTCACAAGACTTAGGAATTGTGAAGGGGAATTCCACTTGCTTATAACGAGATAAGCAAAGGAGAACTTTAACTTAAAGATCAATAACTGTTTCCTCTGAGACCTGTTGACCATTAGTCATGTCCAAAGGAGAATTGTGATAGTTCTATAATATTAGTTATGCTAAGATGATATGAAACGAAATAGCAGGAAGTACAATTTTAAATAACCCCATGCTGGCTGGCAGGGTAATAAGGGAGGAGGAGGAAAACAGAGACTTTTCAGTCTTTATCTGTTTTACCAAATTAAATTTGATTTATGAAGTTCAGTCACAAATCCTTGAGATTTTTTCATTATACCCTTTGGAATTAGCTAGGAAAATGACAGTAAGTACGTATTGCTGTGCCTAAATTTGAACTACTGCCGGAAAACTTGCTTGTAATTGGAAAAGCTGAATGCTTCAGGGGAATTTGTCATGCCTCTGAAGTATGCTGGATATTGGAAAGCATCTGCCAGAAAGAAGTTTGTTGTCGCTATTAAACACCATGATACTTTGTGTTCTGATTTGCCAAAATACGGCAGAGGTAAACCAAAGTCATTACTGCTCCTGCAGTGAGCAACAGGGAGATGGCAGTAACACACAGGTGGCCTGAGAGGCAACAGTGCTTCAGGGCAGTTTCTGGTTAACGCTCGCCTGCTCTTTTCTCTCTGTGCTCTTCTGGCTGACCTAGCTTGGATGAGCACATTGACTTGAAACCAAAGCCCTGTGTGGCTGAAATTGCTAACTTGAGGGAAAGGCTGTATCGCAGAGGCCAGATGGCTGTGCTGCCTGTGAAATAATCTGGTGCCAGTCTCAGCAGGTGTCTTGGCACTTCCTTTCATCCTCCTTCTTGAGAGTGGAAAAATGCCCTGCCAGTAGCGATTACTACTTTTATGCAGCGATGCTTACAAGAAATTTCGCTGTTAGAAAAATCCTCCTATTCCCCAAACCCAGCTGTTTCCCCTTTTGGCCATTGCTCGACTTCTATAGTTTATAAATGAACTACTCTGCTGTACACATGTACGTTCTTGAACTGTCATGTTAAATAAAGGCAAGATTTTTCTGTAAGGGTGATGAATATCCTTTTGTGTTTGACCCAAAGAGAAGGTCCCTGAAGAGCCACGTTCCATGGAAACCTAGTGGAATTATTTTTGTGTTTGGATGGGCTGATCTTTTATCCTTATGTTTGAACTGTTATTTCTTTTTAGCTGTAGACTACTATGAGAAATGTAGCTGAATCACTTGGGGGAAAAGTTGCTTATGCCAAAAGAAACATGATGAAAAATTGAAAGTCATTGCAGAGTTCAGGAGGCCTCACTTGCAATGTGATGGGAAAAAATCAGTGATAAAACCAGTGATACTGGTTGAGAGCTCCAGTAAGTTTTTCTAGAGGAGAGAAATTTCTTATTTCTAAATGTGTCTTGGATCTTTGTGCAGTTTTTCTAGCATACGTGATTTGTGCAAATGATTTCCCAAATTACTTTAACAAATGATAATTTTATAGTCATTTTCCTGCATTCGGGCTCCAGTGTTGTGAATACCAATCCTGCCAACTACCATTATGTAAATATACCTGAACTTAGTTGGTGTACTGCTGAGTAAAGCCATAGTAATACCTTTTGAGTTAGAGCTGTGTTCAAATGCCCACAGACTGCTGTTTAGTCAGACAATTGCAAGAAAAATGCTATAATCTTTTGGATTGTGGATTCAAATTCAGTCTGAGCTCATGTATGGAGAACTGAAAGATGCTTTCTTCTATTTCATGGATTTTTCCCTTTCCCCTCCCTCTAGTACACGAGAGGCACTGTGACAGCCTTCTCTCCTTTTGATGCCAGAGCTGATGCAGAAGCTCTTCGTAAAGCCATGAAGGGACTGGGTAAGAATAATTTATTTTACAAAAAGGAAAGGGCTCTCAGTCCTTTGAAAACATCCTTTCTGAACTCATTCTTTTGTATTAGCAGATAAGGGTAGGGCATGTGTCTACATGCCGTGGAATTACAACCCCAGCACTGCAGGAGTCTGGGCGTGTCCTGATTTTGACTGTGCTGCTCAAGGATGTTTATTTTTGGGTTAGCATAAGGGAAAAAAGAAGGTGGTTTGCACATTCCCCATGAAAAAATGATACTCCACAGGCTTCTCTGCACACAGAGTTTTACCGCACAGTAAGCTAGACTGGATTTACAAGCGACAACTGTGGAGAGTTATGACAGTATAGTAGAAGCTCTGTGCTTGGAAAATGTGCGACAGCCCCCTCGGTCTGGAAGTGCGTAAGCACATTAAAGTTACTGTGAACAAAGAATACAAGCACACAGCATGAATGTAGACTAACCAAGTGGTCTGTAAACTCACACTGTAGCTTTCTGCCCCAAAATTTCCCTGTGAGAACAAATCCTAACTTGCTGCTTTCTTTGAAGCTGCCTGCGGGAGAAGGCAGAAGGAAGGGAAGAAGGGAAATGTGATACACCTCAGCCTATTGGCAAATTCAGTAAGGCTAGTGAGACACTGTGCTCTGAGGGCTATCTTGCAAACTATCATATATAAAATGGATAATAGCTCTGCATTTCTGTACTCTGGGGTGTTCGGGGTTACTGGACTGAGTTTTGCTGGGGATTGGCAGATTGTTTATTCTAAAGTAAATCCCTTGGTGAGCCCAAAGGCAAGGCTCCTATACAGACTGCGGATGAATGTTATAGCTGATGCCTGGGGTTCTCTGAGCAGTGTCTGGAACAGAGCACTGATGGAGAACAAACAACACGTGGGTCCTCCAGTCATATTTTTCAACAGCAGAACACCAAACCTGGCGGCTCAGCTTGGGCTAGAGTGACATTTGTTATTTAAATGCTTCTGCTGTTTGTCAGTAGACTGTTATTTTCAAAGAATCTTTCATTGCCTTTTGAGTTTGTGCCACTGCTGTTTGTTTTTTAGAATGTGTTTGTAACTCTTTGTTCTTTCTAACTTCAGGGACTGATGAAGAAACTGTTTTGAAGATCCTTACCAGCAGAAACAATGCTCAGCGTCAAGAAATTGCATCTGCCTTTAAAACCTTATTTGGCAGGGTGAGAAGAAAAATACCTCTAGAAATTAGCTGAATGTGGCCTATGATGACTACTTAAAACAGTGAGGCACATTCATTATGCTCCCTGTAAACGGTTCCTTCAAAGAAAATCTGGTTTTGCTTCTGAGTCCCCCTCTCCCCCACCCTGCCATATCCTTAATTGCTGGCTAGGTTAGAATATTCCTTTTAGGTTAGCACAAAGAAGTTACTTACTTTTTCTGTATTTTGGTCCAATATGTCTTAGATGTGTCTTGTGTAAAAGCTCCTGTAATTTCCTGTTAGTATGCTTCTGGTACTGACCTCATTCCTGGTATGGAAGGAGTTATCAAATATTATGTCACAAGGTCTGGAACATAAGGTGTAAAAGCAGGAAAAGAATTTTCTAGAGGTAGAAAATGTGTCAGAAATAAAGCAGCCTAATACCGTAGGAGAGAACAAAACCAAATATAGTGGCAGATAAAGCCATAAGTGAGTTTAAAGTGAAGACAGCTTGTTTCTTTCTTACAGCATTTTTGGATCCTTTAGTATTCTGGCTTGGGTAACTTATGTTTCAAATAGCAAGTGCAGTGAACAACTAGGGTTTAAAGAATTTCTATATTGGAAAAAGAAATAATCACAATATGTTTGCGGTTTTCCAAATGCCCTTGTATCCTTCTGCCTTATTTGGTTACATTTGTTTCAGTTCAGGTACCAATTAAAACAAAAGGAGCCCTGTCCTTTATGCTTTTTGAGGTGTCTCCAGAGTGTTCTAGCTTGCAGAGACACATGCAGCCATTTAAAACGGTTAGTCCTTGTTCATTACAGCACCGTTTGTTCTGCATTAGGATCTTGTAGATGACCTGAAATCCGAACTTACCGGCAAATTTGAAACGTTGATGGTATCTTTGATGAGACCAACTTATATTTTTGATGCTCATGCACTGAAGCATGCCATCAAGGTAAGAGGAGTGTGGGAAATCAATTAATACATTGTATGAAATGTTTGCTGCTCTTTTGTTGCTTTTTAGGAATGAACTTCTGGTTGGTAAAGGGAACACTAATAGAAGAAGCCTTTTTTCCTTCCCCCCAAATTAGGAATGTTATGCTAGCACCTGCTATTATTGCTAATGCCATGGTTTTGCCTAGTTTCTTGTTCATCCTAATAACTCATTAGAGGTAGTTTAGAATTCTAGTCTGTATAATGTTTTACGTGAAATTATTTTCATGAGAAACTAGGTAATCTTAAGAGAATGGCATCACTGTAGATGCAGATTAAAATCTATATAGCACAAAACTTGTTGCTTCTGATTTAAATACGAGTAGTTGTGCAGGTTGCTTTTAAATTCTTTTTGCTGCTAAAGTAGTGCTGAAGTCCAGTGGACACTAGATTTTTCTGCTGTGAGCAGCCTAGGTTTTACAGCTATATAGCTGTATGCATAGGCTGCTAATTAGTTCAAGGCATTTCATTAAAGTATGATGTTATTTGTATGTCTCTTCTTGACTATTATTTAAACTGGAGAGTGTTTTGCCCCTGGTGGATTACAGTGCAACTCCAAAATTGATGGCCTAGTGTACTTGTGTAAACTGGTGTCCACCAAAATTATGAACGGGTATTATCTATATTATTGAATGTGTTCTAAAAGCTGCCTCCAGTAATAGAGCGGGAAGAGTTAACAGCCCCATCAGTGTTACCTTTCCAACATTCCTCTTTAGCTGAATGCATTTAGTGCCTTTCTGGGAAGGCCAGGTAAACAAACAATTTGCAATCTGTATGTGTAGATATTTTAGTATGTTTTCTTCCATGTGATCTTTTTTTTTCCTTCTGTCACACTTGTCTGATATTATCAGTCTGTGGAAATCCAGGAATTGGATGTCCCTGGGTTACTCACAGAACCTGTTGATTAATGTAGAGGACACTGAACTTGTCCAGTGTCACGTAGTGCTTGGTTGGGTGACATTTACACGTAAACTCCCAAGATCCTCAATGACAAACTGGTTAATATGTAGGCTTTAGTCAACTGTGCAAACTAGTGCTCATGAACCCATGACCCAGCAAATAGTATCTCAGACAACAGAAACTTTAATCCTGGAAATTTTCTGTAATGTCTTTATATGCAGTGGGGGAAGGGGAGATGGCACCTGACAAAGAAACTGATAAAGGCCTTGTTGACTGAAAGGAAAAAATGTGTTCCCAAGCTGCTCTTGTTGATTCAGGAGTCAAAGACCGACAGGGAAATGACAGAACAGATGGGTGTAGGAGGGGAAATAGAGATAGTGAAACAAGAGTGGTTTTGTTCTTGTCACTTACAAAAAATGATATTAAACATAATATCATAGGATTTCAGAGAATGTTTCTGCACAGGAAAAGGTGTTGATACTAGCTGCAGTTCAACTAAGGTGCATAACAACAGTAAAGAAGACGTGATAGCAGAGACTTCAGTGCAAGATAACAACTCCGCTAACGGCGTTAAGTCTGTGCTGCGGATTGTCCTATCAGTTTTCACTGCTGCTACTTAAATTCGAACTAATATAACTGTGCCTGCTGCACTTGTTGAGTAGGCATGTTCATGAAACAATCTGTATTTTGAAAATGATTACATGTAACCTGGCAGATTTGTATTTTGGGTATCTTTGTATGCAGTTAGTAAACAGATTTTCTTTACAGGAAAGGCTGTAAATAACATGCTGAAGCAAAAAGTACAGAGTATTGTATTTCAGTGTTGCTTTTGTGAAAGGACTCCTTTGGAAGCATTAAGAGCAATGACTTATTCTTACAGGCAAAGTAGGGTCAGACTTGTGGAAACAAGATACTGGCTTGACTTTTGTAAATTTTATCCTTGTAAAAGTGAAGAGTGCCTGTTGTGCCTGCTGTAATTAGAGTGCAGCAGCTTAAACTCTGATGAAAGTTGTTGTTGTTGTTGAAGAAAGACAGGATATGAACTAGAGCTAAGACGAAAGCTGTTACAACATTCATTCACTTACCTTGATGTCATTGACTGTAATAGTGGAGAACTTAGGCATATCTGGATGTGCTTGAACATGGAAGGGCTCATCTGAATCCTGCAGCAGTCAGCCTTTATTAAGTGTTGGCTTGGTTTTGAAAACAATCAAGCCAGAATTGGAAAAAAATCTTTCCAAAAACCCCACAATATANTTTTTTTTTTTTTTAGTTTGGTCCAAGTGTGTAAGCTGATGCTTGTTTTTGATTGTCAAAGGGAATTCCTGTTTTCCTGTTGTTATTCCATCAACTGACTTATACTTGCACCCCTGCAGGGAGCAGGAACCAATGAGAAAGTGTTGACTGAAATACTTGCTTCCAGAACACCTGAGGAAGTACGGAATATTAAACAGGTTTATCTGCAAGGTAAAGTTCTGTATGAAATAAAATCCTAGGGTCTGTGTTCAGTTCTCTAAATATGATTTTAGCTCATCTTTCAAATAAGGTCTATCTGTGAACTGATGGATGTGTCCAATAAGTGGATTTCATTGTGTTGTGTTGCAAAAATTCATATTGAAAGAAACTGGAGTTTGGACTGAAAATTAAAATAGTTTTTATTTTGGGGCTATGACTGCAGGTTATGGTGGTTTGTGCTTTATAGTTAGAATTAATTCAAATGAATTTCCCATTATTTTCATCCCTTTGAGAGAGACTTTTTAATAATTAGAAACTAGAAAACTGGTATCACAGAAAAAAACAGAAGTGATTTTTCTTGCCTTTTGCTCAGTGTTTTGTTCAAACGCATTTGCACTAAAGCAGGTGCAGCTTTTTGGTTGTTCACAGGAGCTTTTACCCTGTGATTGGGGGGTTGGTTTTTTTTAAGGCAGCGTTTAGTTCAACATTTCTAACCTAGCATTATTGTAGCATTGCGGATTCCTGCCACACAAGAAATTCTCACGTCTTAGTAAAGTTTGAGGCAAAACTTAGAGTCTCCAAGGGCAAAATTTATTAGTACTAGAATTTTCTGGGCTCACAGTGGTTGTTCAGTTGTGAGACTGTGATATTTTAGCATAACTCCAGATCTGTATGCTCTTCATTTCTGTAAAGAGCTGAATCTGTGCATGTCACCTTGTATTTCAAAATATTTTGAGTAATCTCCTCCTGGTACTGTGTGTGAAATGCTATCTTTTCACATCTTTTACAATAATGCTAGGTTATAAGTGAAAGCAGAATCTGTTCTAGTTGTTAAAGCTGTTTCTGATAAATGATTCTACAAGCAGCAAGTCAGATTAACTTTTTGCTTTTCCTTGCTTTCTCCTCAAAATCGTGAAGAACTTTGTAAGTTGGTGAATGGGTATTGCTCTTTTGCAGAGTATGAGGCCAACTTGGAGGATAAGATCACAGGAGAAACATCAGGCTATTTTCAGCGAATGCTCGTGGTTCTGCTGCAGGTCAGTATCTCTTTGTGTACAATTCTCACTTCCGTTTTCCTGCCCGACATACACTTGTTGTTTTCTGCTAACTAAGCTGGGATTCTAGATAGACCTAGTGGCAGGCAGGTTTGGTTCTGAACCTGAATCACTTCCCCTGACTTGCAGGGTCAGTCTTGAGCTCTGTTATGGGTCATTTCCACATCAATGAATTGAAAAACTTCTGCCTGTGGGTGTAGCAGAATGCAGTTTTGAAGGCAAGAGGAGAAGAGAACATTTATTTCATAAAGATACATGCAAGCAAAAGGGAAAACCAAGGTGATTTTAGAGAAAATGCATTCGGGATTGACTCCTCACTTTACCTCTTACAGGCTTGATATAACAGATAAGTTGTTTTTTGATTCAACTTTTGATTCTCCAGTTCAACAACTTTTAAAAATTCTCTCTAGGCGAATAGAGATCCTGACGGCAGGGTTGATGACGGTCTTGTTGAGCAGGATGCTCAGGTGGGTGAATGACTTGGGTTTTGGGACATTTCTACAAGTTATCTTGCAATATACAGCTAGAATACAGATGTGAGAGAGAAATTGTTATGGTTCTGTGTGTGTTTCTTAATACATTTTCCTGTGCTTTTATACATTCTGGATGAAAGAAGTGTCAAAACTTGAAACATTGCGATGAAGATTTTTGACGCTTTCACATTTCAGTCTAAAGCATGTCTCGTTTGTTTATTACTTCATGAAGTGCCTGAACGGAACAGTGGTTAGATCACTGGAAGAGAGAGTTACGATTGCTGAAGCTTTGTGATGCTGAGAGACGCGCTGCTGGAAAACTGACACGTGTGCAGTTCATTCCTTAATATCTGACTTGAACTTCTCTCTGAATTCAGTTCTTATGTATCATGTGTCATATACATGACGTAGTGAAATGTTAACGCTATTCGATGAGGGATGCCCTCACAGAAGGTGAAATACTAAAAGGAGGAGATATACCGAACATTTTGCTTTACTGTAACTCGATGGCAGTCCAAGAATTGCCTCTAAAGGGTTTCTAGGAGTTCATGTATTTGCCCTTTGTGAGTATTGTCCACGATGTTGTCACGGATCACTAAGCCTGTGCTCTAGACAGCAGAAGGAATACCAGCAGTTAATTGTTATCCTTGATGCAGTCTCTTGCTGGATGCTGTTGGCTTTGTTGTTGTAGTGATGGTCAATATTTCAGCGATTTGATTACAGAACACATTTAATGCATGTTTCTTCTCAGTTATTTCAGGTAAGTCTGGGCTAGACCTTTTCCTCTCATAAATTGTCAGTTGAGATGAAAGAAAATAATGATTGTTCAAGGTGACAAGGAGGAAAAGCAGAATACCAGATCAATAAAACACTCTCCTGATAGCAGGGCAAGATGGAGAGACAGACTGGCAAAGTGTATTTTACTGGCACAGGCCTATCCTTTGTTATGTAAATTCAGAAAGCATTGTTCTTCTGCTATTAAAATTAATCCTGTGGAAATTGGAGCTTGAAAATTAGTGAGGCAAATATTTGAATCATGAACTAGACTGTTTCATGAAATTGTGTCAGTCTTGCCTTTAGCTGGGCTTATGTAATTGAGGAAACTCATGAACCACAGGCCTTGGTAGGTAGATAGATTCCTTTTTGGCCTCTTTAATTGAGTTTAAATGAGCATCTGTATTTAGGAGGCATCATACCTAAATGCTGAAAAAGTCCTGGTTTTCTAAATGGTCTCTGTGGTTTGTTATGTACATTTGGCTCGAGCTGGGACCCGAACAGAGAAGTGTTCTGTCACATTTCTCTTTATCGATATCTTTACATTCAACATCTAACATAGCTGGAAGAGATGCAGAGAATTTTCTGATCATTATTGCCAGGTACGGATGGTCACAATTGAGGTACATGACTGTGCAAATGTAAGACTATTTTTGGCTTCCCAATGTTTCTCTTGATTAACATGTTATTCTAGGAAGGATTTTATACATGAGAGGGTAAGGTTTTTGCTCAGTGGTGATTTTTAGGTTTTTTTGGGTCTATGATTACTAAACATTGGTTCAAAGCAGTTGGGGAATGGCCATTCATACTACAAGATAGCACGAATATGAAGGGAACTTGCAAGACTTTTCTGATGCCTGAAGGAGAATGTTTAACTTCTTGGAAGAGATTTTGCGAATATAACTTTTAAAAAGTCATGCAATTGACGTACATTTTGATTATTGCACAGTGGCAAAGCAGGTGAAAACTTAGAGCTCACGAAAATGCCGTTCACAACTTGTAGTATCTCTAAAGAAATGCATTCCCGGTGTTTCTAAATGCTGTGCTGGGACTTCCCATTTGCTACTGGATGGAGAGTGCTGGTATTCATTTGAAGAGCTTAGCATACATTATTTGAACTAAATATCCTTGCAGTGCCTTAATAGCTTTTTTCTTTTTAACCCCACCCTTTTGTAGTCTGAATTATTACTATTACAAAGAGAATGCAGCAGTCACAAATATGCTTTCAATAGGATTGTGGTACAAACATGACTAGGAAAATCGTAACACGCCATTCAGGTTTTACAGTATGGACAGAGAGATGGCCCATATGGACAGACAGATGTTCAACAGCGTTGCTGTGCCACAGATTTGGTTGTGGGGATTTTCCTAAGAAATACTTGATTGCCTGAATATAGGCGGTAACCTGTTTGCCTGTCCTCTGCTCACTGAGGAGGGAGAAAGAATGCTATATAGTACAATATGTACAAACCTTTCTCCTTACATGATGCTTAGCACACAATTTGGAAAAAAGCTTCTGAGTGTCAGGAAAAAGAACTAATTTCATTTTCTGATATTTTTTTTTCTTTCTCATTTTCCCCTTCCTGTTGCTTATTCTTCTTAAATGCTGCTAATGGCCCAGTGGTTGTATTGAAGAAAGACTTGCCTGAAGAGCAGTGAATGTGCTAAAACGATTAAATGATTAAAATCTCTAGCAGCCTGCAAATAGTGTTTCTGAGAGCTTCTAAATCCGTCTTTCCCTCCTTTTTGGAAAACTTCCTCCTGGTCCAAGTTAGCATGGTTATCCCATTGATATGAGTCATCATGTAATAAAGTTTTGCTAGTCTGATTTGAAAAAGGGGAAGGGGGAAAAAAAAAAAGCAGTATTTGGAATGGATTTTATCTCCTGTATTATCACAGTTTCAGAAAACTTCAGGCTTATGAAAGGGACTACACACAGAGTCAATTTTAGGGCCTTAAGCAGTATTACTCATGCGAGTGCTTTCACAGTTGATTTCAGAATTTATCATTTATTTCTTTCTAAAGCCAGTTCAGTACTTGGCAATTTAATTTCATTTTTTCCCCTCCAGCTCTAGCTTGTTAGTAAGTTTAGTGCTGCTTAGAGTGAGACAAATAGAGCTTTTCGACAGGGTATGTGGACACATAACAAATGCTGTTGTTTTGATCTCTTGAATTTGCAACAGGTTTTGTTTAGAGCTGGGGAGCTGAAATGGGGAACAGATGAAGAAAAGTTCATCACCATCTTGGGAACCCGAAGCGTTTCCCATTTAAGGAGGGGTAGGTGGTGTGGTTCATGTATGCTTGAAAACCTCTGCCTGAAGTCTCAGTGTTAGTCAGCTGGTGGTAGAGATGGTAGAAAAGTTGTTTCTAGTACCACATTTGTCAAGCCCAGAAATCTTTAATCCCCTCTTCCCTCTACTTAATATATTTAATTTTGTTTCCTGTGATTCAGTTTTCCCCTAGCCGTGGTAATTTTCTGCTTGAAGGAGTGGTGCAGTAGATCTGAGGGAGAGCTGGGGTGTTTCTGGGTGCTTGTTTATTTTTTTTCCCCTTTTGAAAGAGGTCGTGGCAGTAGAAGTGATACTGAGAGTCTGTTATGAGTCATAAAAATGTGATGGAGATCCAGCCCTGAAAAGATCAACCCTTTTATAGGTTCATACTTTATTAGCTGTTAATAGAGAGACAATTTTTTTTCCCTGCTCCTTACCCATTCATAGGTCTGCTTTGCCAAGCCGGTTAGGCCATTTGAAATAATGATCAGTAAGTTTTGCTTTGGTTCTCCAATCTTTTTGTTTTCGTTTTTGAATCTTTGGATTCATTTGGATTTTCAAAAGTAATTTGATTTGTGTTTTTACTGTTTAGTTTTTTACCATTATTTGCATTAAAGTAATCCTAAAGTTTGTTTTGATGTACCCAACATTTACTTAGCATGATAGAAATGTAAGATTTCATAGAAAACTCGGGTCTTACGGATATTCATGAACACATACCTGAATAGACTGCAATAGACCAGTTTGTGTGAAGTTAATTTGATGCAGTAGCCCAGTGTAGGCAAGATCTTAGATTCAGGCTAAATGATAGCTGCACCCTGGGAAAAATGCTTATAATTTGCTAACACTTCTCTTTTTTCCCTTTCCCTCTTCTCCCTGCACCCTTTCACTGGGTGTGTTCACAGAATCACAGAATGCTTGAGATTGGAAGGGACCTCTGGAGGTCAATCTTGTCTAACCTGCTTGAGCAGGTCTACCTAGACCATGTCCAAGATGACTTTTGCACATCTCCAAGGACTCCACAACCTCCTGGGGCAACCTGTGCCAGTACACCTGCACAGGAAAAAAGTGTTTCCTGATGTTCAGACAGAACCTCCTGTGCCCATTGCCTCTTGTCCTGGCACTGGGCACCACTGAAAAGAGCCTGGGTCCATCTTCTTTACACCCTCCCTTCACATACTTGTACACATGGATGAAATTCTGCCTTAAGCTTTTTCTTCTCCAGGCTGAACAGTCCCAGCTCTCTCCAGGCTTTTAATCATCTTAGTGGCCCTTCACTAGTCTCACTTCAGTTGCTCCATAACTTTTTTGTATTGGGGAGCCCAGAACTGGACCTCATGTTCCAGGTGTGGCCTCACCAGTGCTGAGCAGATGGGAAAGGATCACCTCCTCCACCTGCTGGCAACATTCCTCCTAATGCAGCCCAGGATATACCATTTGCCGCCTTTCCCAGAAGGGCATATTGCTGCCTCATGTTCAACTTGGTGTCCACCAGGACCCCCAGCTCCTTTTCTGCAAAGCTGCTTTCCAGCTGGTTGAACCCCCAGCATGTGCTGGTGCAGGAGATTCTTCCTCCCCAGGTACAGGAACGTGTTGTATAGTAGCAGTCTGGTAGGAAATAGGTATTTAAAACAGGACAGAGGAAAGAATGAGTGGACGATAGCATGTGAAGATAATGAGATGCAGATGACATTAACCTGTACTGAGGAGGATACTGGGAGAAATGCTGGCTAGATACCTGACTAAGCACGCTTTCTGTTTTGCAGTGTTTGACAAATACATGACTATTTCTGGCTTTCAAATTGAAGAGACCATTGACCGTGAAACCTCTGGTGATTTGGAGAAGCTGCTTTTGGCAGTTGGTAACTACGTCTTAATACATCTAGAACTGGCCATCTTTGTTTATTCTCAGGCCTCCTTAAATGGCAGTTGTTATAGGAAGCGGCATGAAAACATGATTCCTTTGTAAAGTTAATCAGCTGGGATCTATTTTTTGTATTTAGAGAATAGGCCTTTATTCTTCCTTTAATAGATGGGGGGCTGGGGGAAAGTGGGGCAGAGCATGGTAGTGAACTACGCTGTGTTCGGTCCTGTGCACCTCTGGCAGAAAGTGAGACAAAATTCTGCCTTCATTTGTATTCCTGGCATCTCATCTAGGACAGTATCATAGCAGATTTGTAACTGGGAGTAGAATTTGATTAGCAAAGTCTCTTTTCTATTAGAAAGATATGGTGTATTCTAACTCCTAGAACCCGAAGTGGTGGTGTAGCAGAGGAACAGACTAGCTGGCAGCTGCTTACTTAATTGTCCACGCTGGAGAGAATGAGCTAGTAACACACACCTTGTCTTGACAGTGAAAGATTGTCCTGTATTGAATAACAATCAGTAATTTAATCCTGTGCCTTTTTTCAGTGAAATGCATCCGAAGCGTGCCTGCATATTTTGCTGAGACTCTGTATTATTCCATGAAGGTATGTCTGTGTTTTCCATATGTCACTTTCCGTCTCCCCCAGCTACAGTTCTCTTCCTTTCGCTTGTTCTTAATTTCTTCTTTCACTGTAAATGCCAACAGGATACTGTTTCACTAAGCGTCTGCAAAGGTTTGGGGAATGCAGATCTGGGAGAGGATTCATAAGCTCTACAGTGTCTGGCTAGATCCACCGGGCACCTTCAGCTAAATAAAGACTACAGTGTCATCAGGTGGTGGATATATTGAGCAAGTAAAGATGATCAAAATCTAAACTGTAGATTGTGCCGATTTCGTGCTCTTTGTTTTGGAGATGAGTATTTACAGACTGAAGCTGTAGTTAGCTTTGAAACACAGCGTGATGACTATCCGTCCCGTTTTGAGAAGGAAAAGGAACTCAGGGAAAAAGGAAAGAGGCTTAAACAGCTACAAAAGATTCTGCAGGGGAATCCCATCAGCAACACAGCTGTGTTTGTCTTGGCTTCACCTTCTCTTGGATGGGAAGTGATAAGCAGGGAAAACTGTATTTTTAACTCACAGTGGCTAATATTAATTAAAACCGAGGTAGGTAGCCTATTGTTTTCAGGCAAGTTATCAGCTTCCCTGAAGAATTCTTCCCTTCCCCTTGCTGAAAAGTACTGAGGTATGTTTGTCACCGGATCCTTGTGTTGATGAGGTCAGCATGAGAATTAGCGAAAAGAGATGAAACGATAGCTTGATTTTTAAAAGCTGCTGTACAGCTTTTATAAACATCACTGTAAAATAAGATTCAGGGGGAAAATACAAAATATTATACAAGTATGCTGAGAGCTGTATGAGGAGGATTACTTTTTTCTCATTTCTCTATTTTTTATTTTTTTTTTTAAAGAATGCAATAGAAAAGTTTTTCCTATAGGTTTTGGAATCTTACATTTCTATTATGAGGGGCCTGATTAATGTCTGCTGGTGACATCCGCAATTAGTGTAATATAAATAACAATCATTAAGCACTTCAGATAAGAAAGATGATAATTTGTTACTTTGGCAGAGAGTTTGTACTCCTAATTAATCAGTTTGGCATGACAAAGTTCTACCATGTGCAGCATTTGCTTTCATGATTAGATGGGGCAGAGCCTGGCTTTTACCAGATTTTAATGTCAAATCCTACTCAGAAACCACCGGACTCATGGCATAACTTTTGAGCAGCTTTAGGGCGTTTTTAGATGTAATCCAAGAATGTTACACCCAGTGGAAGGATTGAGTGACCCTGGACGTTAGGCTGAAGATGATGGTGGGGGCTCTGCCAAGTCCTTCCTTGAGGTGCATTAGCAGGTCAGCACGTGAAATTTGTATTGCTTCAGCTTGTGGAGTCTGACTTGTCTGCGCAGGAGGGGTCAGGACGTTAGTCTGGCACAGCCTGCCAGCACAGGAACTTAAAATGTTTAAAGCAATAAAGATGAATAAAAAGAGTGGAGCATGTTTCCGTGGCTGGAAAAGGTTTATGAAGTTTGCCTTCATAATAAACAGCTGGATAACTTGTGGGATGAGTTGCTCTGCCTGTGTCTTGCTGTACAATGTTACATGCTTTGTATTAGTCATTGTTAGGATTTATGTGCCCAGTTCCAGAACCGACTGCAATTCTGCAGTCTCAGACTACATTGAAAAGGTGATTTGCATGCGATTCTGATCACGGCGATCAGATATACTACTGTGTAATCTTGGAACTGGGTTATTTTAAATTTATATTGGCATTCACGGTTGAAACCTGTGAGATGAAACATCAAATAAGAGGTCTGACCATATGGCACTTCATAGAAATCCAGGGATTAGAGCACCTTGTGTGATCAGTTCTCTGTTCTCGACATTGCAGTGTGAATGTCTTGTGATAAAGACCCAAATATTGTCTGTTTTGGAGTGTTTTGAGACACCGCTTGTTGCACTTCGTGCTTTCATGTTGCACTCTGTTTGTTTGTATTTGTTATTTTGCTACAGCATCTGTACAGAAAAAACCTTATATTTTAATATTATTTAAACTTCTCTCTTTAGGGGGCTGGCACTGATGATGATACCTTGATCAGAGTCATGGTTTCAAGAAGTGAAATCGATCTGTTGGATATCAGAAAAGAATTAAGAAAGAATTTTGCAAAATCATTGCATCAAATGATTCAGGTAACACTGCTGTTCTGTTGTCAGGGAAAACAGGGGTGACTTGAGATGTTGTTTGCACTGTTTCTTTTTATGGAAGGGAGCGGATGTGAGTAGAGCTGGACAACTCAGTGGGCTCTCAGAGCAGCGGTGGTTGGTCTGCAGTTTTGTGAAGCCATTTAAGTTGGGGGACACTTCCTATGAAAAGCTAAAGGTTTCTTCCCAGTGTTCACCAGGAAAGCAGATGTGGTTTTCTGAAATTACAATTACTCATACACCATTTTTAGCTACTGCTTCATTTCCTTTTTCTTGTCTGGGTTCCTTCTAATTTTCAGTGCTTGAGAGAGGGTGCTGGCTCTAGACAAATAATACTGGGGTTGGGAGTTCCAATTATCACGAGGTTAAAGTTTAAGTCTTGGATTGTGGTGTGGAACCTTTTGCACCATTTCGAAGGGGAAAGAATTTCACTGCGGAATTAGTCTGAATCATAATCTCCTCTGAGTGGATGGGAAGGAGCAGGAAGGGAAAGAGCCAGCAAGAAATCCAGAGCCAGCTGTTGCTGCAGAGTTGAAGCCAAAATCCTTTTTTTTCCTAGGAATTTTTTTGGGGGTATTTTGTTTTATTTTGAATATTTTAATGCTGCTTTTTACAATTTTCTGTTATCATTTCTAACATTATGCTGTCTTAATTAGGCTGGGTGGAGTTGCTTTTGACACTGTCAGTCGGGCCATACAGCTGTCCTGTGGAATTAGTAGCAGAGCTTCCCATTAATTACGGGGAGCAGGGCTGGGGGCCTTTCTAAGTGACAGCAGATGCACTTTGCACACTTAAAGGGGGTTGCTTTTGGTGCTGGCTTTGGGCTTCTCCTTTGTTTGGGCTTTCTCACTTGCAGACAAACGCATTCTAGTATGCAATGGGTTAGCTCGGTTCTAGTAAAGCTTTTGGAAGCTTTTTGTGTTTCTGAAAGTCTGCCTGTGTAAATAGAGCTCTAACATAAGAGACAGAGAATTTCCTTGCGTCATTCCTGAGTGGAGAGTCATCTAAGTGGATTTCCTGTGGGTGGGACAAATGTATAATCTGTTGGAGTCGTCCTTGGCTGCTGCTTTTCTTCGTGTTTCTGTGGTTGTGACTCACGGTGACTGGTCTGTTATATCAACAGAAAGATACATCTGGGGACTACAGGAAAGCACTCCTGCTCCTCTGTGGTGGTGATGACGAGTAATGGTGACAGTGACACGAAGGATTTGTTATACTCCAGCTTTGCAGCCCTTTAGCACGTCTAGCTAAGTTTTTGTATCTTAATGCTTTGTGGCTGTTTGAATTTATACTAGTAGAGCACTTATTAAAAACAAGCATATTGTTATCCAAGCGATAGCCAGTCCCTCCTCTTCCTGACATCCCAACTTCCAGGAATTTCAAGTGCCTTCTGTGAGTATGCAAGAGTCGTCTTCATGGAAGATGCCTACTGAGCACAGAACTCAGTTCTTTGCAAGTGTTTTGCTGAAATAGGAAAAAATAATCATGTATTTCACTAATAATTTGAAGATTTTTTAATTTTTGCTTTTATTCCTTACATTTCCACTGAATGTTAAGCTAGCTCTAACATTGCAAACAAAGAAAAGATATCCTTTGTATGTAATATTTGAATGGATTTGCTGAACATAATACAAGCAGTCATTGGAAATCTAAAGGACCAATAAATTTTTTCCCCCTCTCAGCACAGTTGTATGTGGTTTTTAATGGGCAAAGATCTATTTTCCCTTTCATTTGATTCCACTGCTTCAAACTGTTGGTATAGTTTTTCCTACTGTTATGCAGGCTTCTAAGTATATATGATGTTTTGCAGCTGTAAATCTCGTTGTCTACTCTAGTATCTGGGTGCTGTGGTGGTAATGTTGGTGTTCAGTATAGCTGGAATACCAAACTACGGGTGCTCACTGGGCATCGCATTCTCATTTTGTGCTGCTTTGTCTTTTTCTTCTCCTCTAAAGCTGGGGGAAGGAAGGAGAGCTGTTTGCCCAGTGCCAAAGTGGAGCAGATAATCCTGCACTTGTAGGACCAATGGAAGATTTCTGGGATGGAAGCAAGTGAAGAGCAGATGGGAAGACAGTGATCCGTGCTTCAGGGATTTGGGGTGAAAAGAGCATGGTTGCAGCACCACTCTCATCAGGTTAGCAGGGAGCAAAGCACAGTGCAAGAAAAGCACCAGTCTGTTAAATAGGCTGCCTTAAATTCACTGCTTTAGTTCATCATTTATGACTGGCTCTGAAAATTAAATTGACATGTGTGAAGGAGAATAAAGAGACTTCTGTTTCATGCATTATAAGGTCTAAACACCATGGTTCTAAACTTAGCTTATCAGTTAGTTACATACATCAGCTGTAGAAACTGCACACTTTAATAGTCCTGTTGAAATTGATTCTTCACAGATTATTAAGAGTTTTAAAACTTTCATTTTGAATAAATGTAAAGTTTCAATTTTTTTATATTGTAATTCTGAATTATTACTGTCATGATCTCTTGCTAAGAAG
Source organism: Stercorarius parasiticus (assembly GCA_013396915.1). NCBI lineage: Eukaryota > Metazoa > Chordata > Aves > Charadriiformes > Stercorariidae > Stercorarius > Stercorarius parasiticus. The sequence goes on along the minus strand of VWZL01005656.1, from coordinate 579,602 downwards.
TACTTGGTTTCCAACGTAATATATGAAAGCTCTTTTTATAAGTAAATATGTTAACTAAAGCCTAATCCACTCTAAAACCTTCTTTGTTTTCTGTTCTTTAGCACACGTGCTCACTCTTTCTTGCTCGTGCACTCTCACTTTCACTGTCTTTCTCTTCCCTATTTCTTTTTGTCCAAATTTCAGACTTACAGACTTAAAACCAGCACAACTGATTTTCTTTTATTTTTAAATGAGACAGTTAAATGCTTTCCTGTGCTCTTCCTGGACAGTTTACTGAATTCTCCATGTTACTGCTGTGTGTGGAGATGGCTGAAGGGGTGGTTTGCATCTCCACCATCGTTTAGACTGATGTAAATGGCGCTGCTGTAATCCTGCCCTGCCTTTTTCTTCAGGCTACGTGTTCCTGTCTCTCCTGCATGCTGGCAATGAAGCTCTTCTGACCTTCTTGGTGACCTGATCCAGGGCCCTGACCTGGCAGAATCCAACCAGGCACAGTGTGATGCCCTCAGTAACTCACGGAGGCATCTGGTGAGGGCTGCTGCTGGTAGAGGGAAGGGCTAGGAATGTGTGCAAGGGGGGAAGAAATTTTGTGGAAGGGAAGATGGGACTGAAGCTGGGTTGCTTTGGTTTGGTGTCCGCTGTCACAAACTGCACCTGGGATTGAAAGAGACTCACAATATTAACAAAGGGATTCTTCAAATGGCTTTCTGGAGGGACAGACCCAAATTAAGAAATTTAGGTTGAATGTGAAGTCAAAGGTGGTGCTTGAAATCAGATTGCATGAATCTCCTAACTGTGCCTTAGTCATAGCGTTTCCTCTTCCACCTTTGCTTGGCTGTGAGGGAGACCAGGGCAGAATCCAGATGTAGAGAAGCCACTTAAACAAAATGTACATAAAATATGTTTGAGACTTTATGCATAAAGACTTAAACACAGTCAGTTTAGATACATCTAAGCTGTTAGTATGGTTTGTTACTGTACCAGTTACAAACCTTGTCTGTCTATATTGTGTTTCCCAGCTTGTCAGAGTGGCACAGTGTGTGTTTTGGAACATGATCAAATGTTTTCCAAATAACATGACATAAACGTAATAAAATTCAAGCAGTATTTTTATTTTGATCTTTAGATGTTTGGCAGAAAAAACCCAGTGTATTATGTGTTCGGATTTTGTTTTCGTCTCTTTTTTGGGATTAATTTTAAGCATTTGTAACTTTTGCTTTTTGTCAAGTCTTTACAAAATGCGTTAGCAAGGAGTGCTAATTTGCAGTCAGTCATCCTTGAATAACGTGGCCAGCTGCACGCGCTACAAGCTTACCATCACCACTGCCTAGAAATCTTGTGACAACAAAGGTTTTTTTTATTTTTTTGTTTTGTTTTGTTTTTTCAGTAAGTCAGTATTTTGCCAAGGTAAAATCATGTGCAAAATAATTGCTGGTGAGCAGCTCTGAAAACAGCTGTGAAAATGGCTGTGTGGGATCAGATGTACCTAGAGCTTGTTCTCTTCCTTGTTTGCTTACTGACTTTCTTCCCCTCAAAGCTGTGCTGGCTCTTCTGCAATGTATCACATTTATCATCCTCACTCCTGCTATTCATTAGTATGGGTTTTTTTATCCCTTTTTTCAGACTGCTCTATAGCTTCAGCCCAGTAGATCCCTCTACAATCTTTGCAAAGTTGCCCCATTTGCTGCTTTCTACTGCTCTGGATATCAGACACTATGTTTAATTTTTCAGCCTTTTTCAGTTTCTTTAGAATTCTTAGGAAAATAGCATCTGATCTTCCTTATTTGTTACTCGTCCTTTCGTAGGTTTTGCTGCATATTTTGAGTTGGCACTTGAAATGCATCCTTCAGTGTGTGCTGTGTAAAGGCAGCTCCTGTTGTGTTTCCTTCACCAAAGGCAGAAGAATCTGTGATGGTGGGGTCACATGTGAAGCTATTAGAGCAAAGGTTGACCATTGTTCAAACCTGATGCTTATGGCTTAAATTGAATGATCTAGATTGCTGTCAGAATTTATAAATAGTAACTCTGAACAGGAGTTGTGCTAGGGGTTATTATAATATCAGTCATCTACAGATAGTTTTAAGATGCAAATGATGCAGAAGCATTTGAAATTCCCTTTTGAAGTAATTAAACAGAGAAAACGAAATCTGACATCCTATGCTTTCTCTAAGAAGCCTAGTTAAAATGGAAAGTAGCTCATTGATTTGTAATATTTCTAGTACTTAGTATGTAATGTCCCTTTAGGAACACAAAATATGGAATCTCCAGTTCAGAGCAACGCTAAGGTAACTTTAAACGACAGCTGCCTATGAATTAATTACTTTCTTTGCGGCAATAGTTAATCATTGGTGTGTCTTGTTTTTCTTCTCTCTACCTTCTGATTTTGATTTATGAAAATTTGTGTGCAGTTAATTTCTGGCATGATTCTGAAGTGTTGGTAAGTCCTGCCAATCTCTTTGTGAAGTCAAGAGCAAATTGTAACATGAGCAGTAAAATCAAGCCTCGTACCTGTGGAGAATCTGTTTTAAAGCAAACTTTAAGAAATCAAATATTGTTGGTTTTACCTGAAGAGCCTCCTCACCCTCCTTTTTCTCTCTCTCTCCCACTGAAAAGTGTTTTAGGAGATACTATTTTACTACTAAAAATATGATACTCTTTATCTATTTTTTTTCATCACAAAATGTTACATACAGTGTATTCAACGAAAGAAAGTGGAATTTACTAGCTTATTTACTTGATTCTTTTTTCCTCAATTTTTTGTTGATGCATATAAAAATACAATTTTGTTTTATTTGGATTCATGATAAATGCTTGTTTAAACAAAATTGAGCTGCTTATTTTCTTGTGAGATCATCCAGCCATTTAGAGAAGATATTCTGGTTGAGGCCTTTAAATCTAAAATAGAAAAAAAGACTTGTGCTGAAGCATAGAGTTAATTTTAAGAATTAAATGGGATTTTGTGGACACGTATCACTGCATCACCCAATGTGATGCTGTTCATATTGTTACTTTATCCCATGTCAACTCTGACAGCTGGAATTGCTGTGGGCATTTATTTACTCAAATCTGTCTTGAAAGCAGTGATTTATGAATAAGGCAATACTATGCGTGAAGAGCCTAAGGAATAATAACTGTTTTTTCTCCTTTTTGATTCAGTGAACGAAACATCTAAAAGTCATAGATCAGCGTCCAGTGTATTGGTGAGTGAGTCATTATGCTGAAGAGCGCGGATGATAGCTTTTGTGTTCTGAATAGCTATTTTTGGCATCCTTTAGAAACACAACTCTGTAGCAGTCAAAGCTGATGTTTTCTTCCCCTGACCCTCCAAAGAGGGAAGGGGCTGGGGAGAGGTGGGGCTGCTGGACCAGGGACAGGATGCAAACCGTTTTACTGCATTTTTCATTTCAAGCTTGTTTGGAGAGTGACTGAATATGGAGAAATTAGATTAGATCAGTCCTTAACTCATTCAGATGCTGGTTTCTCTGCTGAAGCTCTTAATAGAGATGCCGACTTAGAAGACTATTTTTGTCTTGTCAGAAGTATAATGAAGTGCCTCGGAAATGGGACCTTTTCAGAGCTCAATTAATTTCTTTTTTTCCCATTTCACCGCTGTGACCATAGCTATCCATTTGTCTGTTCTTTAAAGAAAGGAATTACTCCTCATGTAAAAATCCCTGCTCCAGTGCCTAGGACAGGCAGAGCAGGCAGGCTCTTATCTTCCTCCATTTGGCATTCACGGAGAGGTGAGGTGGCTGGTGCAGAACATGCAGCTGCTCTGGGTTGCTTTCATCGGAAATAGTAACTTTCTCCTCTGAAATGAATCCTTTCTGTGTCTTGCAAGTTTTAAATTAAAAAAAAAAAAATTTCAAAAATAGCGTGTTATAAATGATGTTGTCGTTGAAAAGAACCCAGAGCCTGGGATAGGTAAGTGGAATGTGAGTAAAAAGCACTTTGTAGATAACTTAGCTGTCAAGTATCCGTAGTTCATTGCTACTGACGTTGCGTTTCTGACTTGTTAATGAAGGGCTTCATCTCTCTGACTCAGTAAAGCTTTTAATCGTATGGTTACTTTTGTCCCTGTTCAGCAAAGCATTGACAGAAATGTTGTCACCTCGTGGAGGGGTCTCTGGACTAGGTGTCCCATTGTGAGGGGTGCTGTGAGCCTTCCAGTCGCTCACAACCAGTGAGTAGTAACCTGTGTCCCACGTTTGTGCGACCAGGGCTTTGGAAGACGGTGAGGACCGAGCTGGTGAGTGCCGGAGAGGCTGTGTGAGCTTCCTGCATTTGGGGACACATCTGGTGCCACAGACTTGTTCTCTCTGTGCGGTTTTCAATTCCCTAATTATTTTCCAGAATGCAACGGCTGGAATGTGCTGTGAGGCCCAAGTTGAATCCCCAGCATTAATGACTGTGATGTTCGTGTCTGGGGGGGTGCAGCGCTCCTGGGTGTCCCCCTCTCAGCTGTGCCTGGCGCCTGAGGGAGGGCACCCAGTGCCTCCTCCCAGTCTGGCCAGCAAGAGTCCCCCTGTCTGGCAGCGCACTTACCTCCTTTGGAAAGCACATAAACCCTAAAAAGGTTTTTCCCTTGTTGTGACTTCAAGAAATATTTCCTGCAATAATCAGCAAAAGGAGCTAATTGGAAAGGATTGTTTCTAGCCTTTTAGTGCCTGCAGGGAAGGCAGAAGCTCCTCTGCTGGAGTGAGTTCAATTCCCATTCCCCAAATGGGACAGGAGGCTGCTTTTCTCCAGGCGGTGCCTGTGCTGTTCACCGTGCGGGCAGTGCATGGTGCTGTTGTTCCAAGGAATCTCACACAGACAATGGTGGTGCTCAAAATTATTTTATTCGCTCGCAAATCACTTGCTTAATGTTTGTTCGGTTTGAGTTTTGGTTTTTTGTTTTTGTTTTTTTGTACTCTTTTTCAGATTGCTTTCTCTGGTTTCCTCAACCTACAGCATAGGTCAGACAATTCAGTATTTTTGTTGTTGTATTTTCAGAATCCTTTAATATAATCCTGTTTTCAGTGTAAAATGAGAGAGCGCTGATGTATGGGGAATAACAAACAATATACTTTATTAGGAATAGAAGCTGGGATTATGTACGTGACATCTTAACATTGAACGTTTACCTTCTACAATCTGAACATAGACAATATCTGCTATTCCTCCCCAGTCGCAGTTATGAGAAGTTAGAAAATAAATTTTTGTTAAACTCATGCATTTAAAACTTGTGAGTTTAGTGGAACAGATTTTGATGTGCAGTATTGTATTCTATACAGAGATTTCTAACTTCCAGTCCCTGGATTAGTACCATGTTTGAGTAAGCCTGTGACATTCTTTCATACCTTTCAAGCACCAGTGTAACTGCCCTGCACTGTCCAGAGGACCTGAAAGGCCATGGAGGATCTGAGATTTTAGAAAGTTACTGTGTAATTAGCAGGAAAAACTCATTGCTCTTGGGGAGTGGAAATCGGTGGAAAGATGACGTTTTGAATTTTTTTATTTTTTAAATTTCAAGCAGTTGTGGTAACAGAGATGACAGTTGTACGATGTGAAGAAGATTCTCCGAGCAGGAAAGAGGAAGGATGCTGTAAGACACGGACTAATCCAGTCTGCTGCCACAAGAAGGCTTTGGCCATTTCTTCTTACGAGTTCCTATAGTCTGAGGATTCATGTGGCTGATTTCTTTCTGTCAGATCTAGCTGCTAATCAGCTAGAGCAGAGCTGCTGATCCATGTCCCAGCATAACTGCTGGAGAGCTTTAGATGCACAGAGGAAAAGCATCTGTCTCCTGCCAGAAGGAACAGTAAAATAAACATCCTCAGGTTTTTCTGCGGTTTCATAGCAGATGTTCTAGATTCAAGGGGTTAAATGCTGTGATATTCTGGGTACACAAAAGTTTCATCCCAGGTCCACAACAATAGTATTTAGCATTTATTTTCTATGGGGAACGGGCTCCTAAATCATCCTGGATCTACAGCATGTGCTAATAGAATTTTATCCACAGAATACTGTAATAGTTCTGACTTTTTGGCTACTTCTAGCCTTAATTTTAACAGGTAGCAGTGTTGTAGAAAAAGAGGTCCAAGTCTCGGTCATTCATTTACACACATCTATGAAACGTGTCATGACAGTGAGGTAACCTGAAGGAAGAAAAGAAAGCCAGCCTGTGGAGGTGATTATTTCCACACACCTTGGTATAAATGTACTTTCCTCTTACCCTTCCTGTTCTCAAAGCCTCCTTCGGTAATAATAGGCTACAGGCTGCATATAATGAGGCCTAAAAGGCACAATAGCATCTCTGAAATCTAGTGAAAATGTCATTGGAAGTCTTATTAGCTGCCAAGTATTCATCCCAGCTTATGTTCTTTCACACTGACTGCTTTGTCTTTGTGTGGGAAATATTAAATCAGTGAAGTTACTCTGTGGATGCCTCTAAAGCTTCATTGACTATGTTTTACCATTTTATCTGTGCTTGCCCTTCTGACATTTTATATTTACTTTGAAAAAACAGCCCTGTGATGACAAAGATGGATGGAGGAAATTATGAGTTTATAGATCCTGACTATACTGGCACCACAAAGTGAATATGAATACTAAAAAAAAAAAAGTGCAATAATTTTTAGTGTGTTTCAACAATGGCAGCTTAGAAGTAGAACTGATTTTACAGTGTTGCCATCCACTGCTGCTAACAAATAAACTCAGTAAGCCAGCATTTAATTACCGCTTACGCTTTTATTGCAATCACCATCTCAGTAGCCCTGTTTGCATTACGTGCAGACCCAGATGCGGACTTTACTTGGAACAGTCTCTCTCAGGTTGTTCCTTACTAGACACAGCCAAAATTTTCCTTAGCAATGATATAGACGTCGTTGATATGACTTGTGAAGAGAAGAATCAGGCTGGGTTTTTGGTTCCGTCCTCCCCGCCCCCCCTTTCCTCCTGCTTTATGTTAAGACTTTTAAACATTTGATGGATCCTGTTGTCTTCAGGTAATCTAACTTGCTGCTTCATGAAGAGCATATGCAGTGATTCTCCCATACAGCTGGGTATAAAACATCTGTTAACCTTAAGGATATACTATAACAGCCACCTCGTAATGCCATTTACAGTGAGTAGAAATATACTGACATCCGTCAAAGCCATCCTCTGGCTATAGGAAATGAAAAACAGTCAAAGTGATGGCTTAATTATTTAACCTGTTTACATAATGTTTTGCCTCAGCTCAGAACCCGCTGTATCACCTTCACTCAAGGCTGATGTATCTTAATCTGTATTTATTTGGAGTCTCCGTCTGTCTGATCTATCTTACTAGGCTCTTCTCTTGCGGAGCCCTCCCGGCACGCATGGTTCAAGATAACACTGCATTTAAACAGAAGATAACTTGTCACAGTTTGCTTCAGTCCATGTGCAGGTAGAGCCCTGATGTATTGTGGCCTATAAGCTGTATCTGCTGCTCAGAGACCGAAAGGACGTAGGGACAGCTGCTGAGAAGAAAAATGACTGGTGGGGAGGAGGGATGAGAGAAGACTGCCAACTGAGAAATGACCAGGAGAGGAGTCGTCGTCATTTACTGACAGGGGCCACCAGCACGTTGCCAGGTAGTAAGTTTCGAAACAAAAGGAAAGGGAAAAAAATTCAAACGACACGATTAAATTACGGAACTTGCTGTTACATGGGGCTATGGAGACCATGACTATAAACAACACTTCTAATATAAAAAGACAAGTTCTTGCAGATAGGCCCACTGGTAGGTTTTAAACCAGATACAGTCTCTAGTTCACACTGTTCCCAGCTGCTCTTTCTGGAGGTAGCAGGGAGCTCTGTACTTGTGCTGTTTCTGATGCTCTTTCATGACCATTGCTGCTGGTAACCAGTTACTGGATTAACTGGCCCATCCTCTGAACCAGGTGGCAGGTTTTATTTCCGCCCCCCCCCCCTTGCCTCCTTGGCTAGCAGTTTGCCTTCCCCATGGCTGCCTGCTAAATCACTTGTTTAAAAAAGCAAAATATTCCCATAGGACTTCCTCCATACAAGAAAGTGCTGCGTTTGTCAGGAAGCTGTTAATTAACGGCCTCTTGGGAGTGACCTTGATGAATGCCTAGAGGAGCTGAAGTGATTCGGTGGAGGCAACTGTCTGTCAGGAGTGTTGTAGATGTGGCTGGCCCTGCCTTTGGGAGGGGAGAAGACACGACAGCATTTCTCAACCTATTTTAGTTGAAAACTCGCCTAAACCTATTTGGGGGGAAAAAAATAATCAATGAATATGAAGGAAAGCTTTGAATATGCATCTCTTTCTCCCCCCGACCCCCTCCCATTTTATTCGTTTGCATGGGGGTGTATGTGTGTGTAGATGAATGAGACCTTTCTAATAAGTGCTTGCAGTGGTTTGTTAGACTGTATTCTGGTATCTGTAAAAGAGCACTGGCTGCTGGAGGGGCCTGCCTCTTCTGTGGTGGGAAGGGGGAGAAAAACATCCAGTGGCCCATCTTGCGGTGTGAGGGTGGTGGTGGGAGGTACAGGCATGTGTCAGTCTCGCCTGAGCACCTACAGGGTTTGGGCACTGGCTCTCAACCCTTCAGTCTGTGTTTCCCCAAGCTCACTTGCAGGGCTGGATGCAGCGTTGTAGTTTTCTTACTGTTCACAAAATGCACTAATCGTAGTTTCATTACTAGTTTTTCCCAAACCATACCAAACTGAAAGAGGTAAGTAACGTTGACTGCCTTCTCTTTTATTTCCTTTCTGGATACAGCAGGAAACACCTCAGTTCTGAAGGAGTTTTGATTTAAGCAGACTTCTGCCTGTTGCTAGTCGCAGAAACAATGGGTGAGGAGAGGTGTCCCACCCCGCTACGCTCTCATCCAGGGCTTGCACTTGTCTGCAGCAATGCCAAATACTGATGGACAGTAAAGATCTGACATCAACAGAAGCAGGTCTGTCTTTTTCTTTTTCTCGTTTACACATTTCAGAATGCCCACAGCTCTCTTTGCAGGACACTGAACTTGCCCAGTATCTTACAGACAGGCCTGTAACAACCACCCTCGGGGATAAATGAACAGACTAAATTCTACTTATAACAGCCAGTGGGAACAGCCACGTTTATTTTTGACCATGTACACACTAAAAGCTGTAACTGTTCCTCTCCAGCTGCATTCCCTTCTTTCTCCACAGACTGATTGCTCAAGGACATACTTTTGAAGGCCTGACAGTTTAGTTTCTGAACACACTTCTATGAGTTTGTGAACGCAGCTTCCCCAGTAACAGTGAGGTTAAGGTCAAATTGTCAGCAGCGTAGAGCTTTCAAAGGCTCCTGAGGCAGTGGACTTGTTATTTTTAAATTGAGAATGTTAAATTGATAGATGCGAGAGTTGTAGTGTAAGAGGAGCGATATTCGTGTAGACAGAAGTGTTGGTTTGGCTTTAGGGTATTTGTCATGGTCAGTATTGGTAACACCTAAAGTTATCATTGCAGCAGGTTGGTTTAATACAGTCAAGTTTATATTTGTGCTTTTTTTGGTTCATGTCGTAACCACTGTTCTGAACACACAATCTACGTTTTCAGTCTGAAATAGTAAATGCTTAGAAAGGACAGAGACGACATTTTGTGGTGGAGCCCAGTCTTACTGTGCTGTAGTAATACGAGCTCCTGACAGTGATTGTCCTCCAGTTGCAGCATTCTGCTCCCTAAAATTTTCTTTTTCCTGTATAAAACCTGCTCTCTGGAGCAAGGGCTTTTGCTGTATGACATGATTGAGCTCAACGGATGCCTATTTCCCCAAAGAGGCTGTCCAGACGGGGACTCCCCTGGTACCTCTTAGATGTTTCGAAGGTCATTTCTGTTCCCAGTGGTGGGAAACCAATCTTTTCAAAGGGCAGGATCTGCTCCATTTCCCCACAGACTCAGTGGCCAGTAGCTGCTTGGCAACACAGTGGCCCTGGCAAGGAAGGGGCAGGAAGGAACTACCTGCCTGAGTGTGTTGGGCCAGTGGCTACTGGCACTGCCTTGCACAGGAGGGAACTGCACAGATGTGTATCAGTTACCTTAAATATTTGAGAATCTTGTGTATGTTGATTGCAACACTTCAGAAACTTTCACAAAACCTGAACTTACTCTGGCTTGTGGATTTAAGCACACCAGAACAACATTGGAAGATTCTGATGTGGTTTAGGCTTTAAGACACCTTGTTACAGAGTCCCACATTGGAAAGAGTAGTTAGGTGGCAACGTGCATTAAAGATACGGGGTTAAAATTTGAACTTTGGTCAGAACCATCTGGTGCAGAGGCTCTGAGGGCTCCATGGGTGAGTGCATGACTGACAACTAGAAACTATCTGGACTGTAATTGTTAACATTTATTCCATTTGAAAAGCTCTGGATGTTCTTCTCCATGGGAACTGTAAGCTCTGCATTCCCTAAAGTATAAGCATGGCTTTCACAGGAAGAGGCAAGCTTGAAAATAAGTGGCTTGCTGATTTGCTCTTTGGAAGTTCATTTTTTCTTTGCTCCTATGAAAATAGCAAAGTCTAAGTATACCTCACCTGCAGCTTCAAAATTAACCTTTGTTCGTAAAAGGACCTTTGAGCATGCTTAATTGTGCACCTCCTTCACCTAAAATTTGCTGGAAGATTGTGAGGTTTTGTATATAAAAAGAATGTCAGTTGCAATACTGTAAGTACTCGGTCCACTACTAGTGAGAAGTTGAATGAGGAGAACAATATATAGCAAAGGATTATCCCTCTCTAAAGTCTGGAGGTATGATTTGACTTTGGCCTTACATCAGAGCAATTAGGGTATTCAGGGTATTATGCTTCCCCGAAGTTATCCTGGGAAACACTGACTTGGGGACATTTCATTCCTTTCCTGATGTGTCTTTGCTCCAAGGAGGGATGTGATTGTTTGTTGCCGGCTTGCACGGACACCTGGGATATGGACAAGGAATGGTAGTTTTGATTTCAGAAACATGCTGTTAGTCCTGGAGAACGCAGTGTGGCAAAGTGGTTACAGGGAAAGTGCCATGATTAGGGTTAAATTGTGTCAAGTCACAACCACAGAAAACTGTAATGTTGGCAAGTTTCATGAGAATGGGGTGAGTGAACAAATTAAGACTTTATGGCACTTAAAGATCAGTTTTTGATTGCCTTTCATTCTCGTTTGATCCTCAGGTAATGAAAACCTCGCAGAACACCGTGGCTGGCCTGAAAAAATTGCTTTCAGTATCAGACTGAGTGAGCTTACTTTTTTACTCATTTTTTTCTAGCGAGAGTTCCACTAACAGAGCATGTGTTATAGAAACTCATAGAAAGGAACAGAGAGAAATAACATCCATTTTGAACTGTCAGTCATTCAGAAAAGTGCCAGGTTACTGTTTAGTACTTACAAAAGAAAGCCGAATGCAGTACCCTGCCAGTATGTATGTATGGATGCCTAGGAGTATGTAGGTAGCCTAAGCAGCACAGGTGCAGTTCACTGTTTCTTGTTGGCCTGGACGGAGCTCTGTGGCTCTCCCTGAGCTTGCCGCTTCAAAAAACAAAATGAATGGGAATGGGGATTGTGCTAAAAGTCCAGGAGATGTTTGTGTGAAAATTGTGACTTCTAGTGCAATAAGAAAAATAGTTGATGTAAATAAGACATGATCATATCTAAACCTCAGGCTGACTTTGGATTTTGAAATCAAAGTAGGTAATGATTTTAAGAATTAGTGAAATAAAGGAGTGACTGGGATCCTGGTAACTGATGTAAAGGTGTGAGATTCTTCTTTAACCTTTGTATTTCTTTCTGAAGGTGTGGCTACCCACATCTTGGTCCTTTCCTCCAGATTTGTGCTTTCTCTGTTGCTAGTTGGGGTTTGACATCGATTGTGTTTACTAAGAAGAAACACACAATTGTTTGAACAGGTACACTTCAAAGGAGAAGCGAAGACAACATTTTATTGTTAACGTTGTGTATAATTAACGGAACTTTTAATAGCTGTACTCCTAATTGCTTTAGAGATGCACTGCCAACTTCAGAACGTGGTGTCACTGAAGGGAACCTTTAAGTTACAGATAGTTAAGTTCAGAAAATGTCAGTGATTCTTAGGCAGATGCAGAAAAAATGTAAATACTGAAAATCTACAATGAAGTTGCTTAAATGCTTAATACCTGGTTTTGGGCGTGCCCAGAAATGCACCACTCCTGTCATAGCTCAGTCAGCTCTCCCACTGAAACCCAAATGGAACTGGCAACAAAGATGTAACCCATGAAAGCCTTTCCCAAGTGAAAATTGAATTTTGTCATTTTTGTGGTTGAGAAATGGAAGCAAAAGCCTAAGTATCTTGTCTGAGTTCAAGACAGTAAATCAGTGATGGTTTCCCCCTTTCTGGCATTGCGGTTATTAAAGCAACAAAATGCTCAGAACGCTACAGAGATGTTAACTGATGACTCGTGGGGTGTCAGTACTGTATGTGAATTGCTAATGGTCATATGTCATGTGGGAACTCTGCCTGGAAGTAAGGAAGATGTAGAGTTTTGTTGTCTTATCTATCATTTCAATGGCAATACTGTTATGCATAGATGAGAAAAAACTACTGAGCTGGAAAATATAGTGAACTGATACTTTTTCTGCATGAAGTCTTATTCAGCTGTTGACTCACTTTTGGCATCGGCTCATCTGACTTTATTATGATATGTAATTTAGTTCCTTCTATGTAATATACTTAATAGAGCTTGATAAAGCTAAATGGATATTCTACTTTATGGATCTCTGCTGTGTACAACTGGAGAGAGATCTTAGCTAAGTGTTGAATAAACTCATAAATCAATGGCAAATTTTGAAAATTCTTATCTTTTGTCAGGCTTTTCCCAGCAGAGGGGGGGTCTTGAAAATAGGGCATAAGGACAGAGTTTCCTTAGAAAATTACTGATTGGTAAAAGTCACTCTGTGCCAAATGTGCGAAGATAGCAGAGAAGCAAAGAACTTTCTTTATCTCTCTCTGACAGGGGTCTGCACCGTTGGAGTCAGTATCGCTGCCTGCAGAGAAGAGAAAAGTTCCTGGGCTTGATATTCATGGTGAGCTGTAAAGACAGATGGAGCTGCTCTAAGGAGAAATTACTCCTTAATTAAGTAATTCAGGCTTCAGAATTTGCCAGAATATCTTACAGGAGATTTCAATAGCACATTGACAGGTAGAAATCAGACCTTAAGAGAGTACCATAGGTGTTACACAGATACTGTGTATTACACAGGTACAATTTCAGGTGTGGACCGCGATAGAGCACATCTAGCAAGATGATACAACCTTTTAATGACATGAAGATCCCTGAGAACTTGGGATCATGTGGGATAAATGTGTGACTTCTAACATGCTTGAATAGGCTGTTTCAGTAAAATCTTTTTGCAAGCTGTCTTAGAATTACTCTTTCCTTACATACTGTTACCATTTGGGCATCAATTTTATTACAAAATTAAAGTTATCTGCTGCTTTTCTTCTGCTTTCTCTGGGCAGGAGGAGCAGGGCCATGGTGTCTCCCGCCTTGGGGCCCTGGGGTGGGTGGTGGTGCCCAAGCTGCCAGCCCCACCGAGGCCTCCACTCAGCCTCTTGCCTCCCTCTGTCAGGGCTGCATGTTTTTCCTGCAGTGAAGCTGCCAGCCTTGTCCTTCCCACCCGGGAGCCATCTCTTCTCTGTGGCAGTTTTCTGGGCTGTGCAGATACTTGGGACTGTCCTCTCTGCCCAAAATTGTGTCCTGCATTTTACTTCACTTCCTGCGAGTTCAGTGCTTTCTGCCTCGTCTAGTTATTGGCATCGGAGCACTGAACAGCCAGGCAAAATGATCTCAAATGTGATGATGACTTTTAAAATCTGTGAGAATCTGTGGCTGTGCTATAGCAGCAACTTCCTCACAGTAATTGACAACAGAAATTTAGCCTGCAGCAACTGCAGTTCCTCAAGACTTTGCTATGGTTGGGGTCCCTCAGGCAAATTCATATTTAAATAATGAAATACATGAAATACAAAGGTGACTTTTCCTGAAAAGATAAATGCAGATATCAATATGGCCTTTCCTGGTTGATGGTTGATTTCAATTTCTTTGCTATGACTTTTAATATGCCGTCACAATTGATATTTTAAAGAGATTTTGGGCTGTAACACAGTGTACTTATCCAAATATGTGACTATTTCCAGGACCTGCAGAGAAGAAAGAGGGAAGGAAATGAGAGAAGAGACGGGAAGTCATGAAAACACTGGAAGAAAAGAGACCTGGTAGGTGTTAACTTTTTTGTATTTCCAGTGTCAACGTTGAACAGGAAAGCTGCTTTATTTTGAGAGGAGAGGTCAAAAGTTTTCTGGGCAGAGGGCAGAAAGAAATGAATGCATTCATTTACATGATGGTCTGAAAACCGTGGTGGAATAATGAATAATGAATCAAAATTGTCTTTTTTTTATTGTTTTGATATAGTAGTGTGTATTTCACGCTAGTAATCTCTATGAGTTCCAGTGAAATACAGGAGGCTGTATGGTGGTACCACAAGAGGCTTTTATTCTTTAGCTTACAACCTTCTGGAACTTTGAAAAAGAAATAATTTAATGGGTGACAGACATTTCGCCTGCTCTGTGAAACTCGGCTCAATAAATAAGCGCAGAGAAAAATGTGAGGGAGACTTCACTGAAGATTAAGGAAATGTGGTATTGTTTTGTATGAAAAGTGTTAGAAAAACGCAAGGAGATATTGGTTTTTCTAGATTGTTATATAAAAACAGCTGAAACAAACACTCAGAAAATGAAATGCTAACATGCTGGTACAATGCATAATAAGCAAGATTAAATTAGATTTTATGATTAAATTTACATGAATTAATACAGTATATCTTAAGAAAGCTCTTGGAAATCAAGGACTCAGGTTTGACTTCATAATGTAAAAAAAAAACAAAACCCAAAACAGAGAACATGGTACCCTTAGGTATTTATTTTCTTCTGTACACCAAGGTTTGGGAAAAGACCTTTCTTTCTTGCAGTTTTTTAGTGTGTCTTAATTTATATTCCTTCAAAAAAATTTTTTTTCGGGGGGAAGGACTTGGGGGGTGTTGTTTTTCTCTTTCCAGAATTTAGATGAGGCAAATGGAAGTCTCATGGAAACAAAAACAAAAGGCTGAGAGATCTGTTGCTGGCTCAAATTAGTCCGAACCAGAATTTAACTGGTGAATTAGTCGCTCAGTAGAGCACAGCAAATTAGTTTGTTAGCTTGGATATATCTGAGCAGCCGATTCTTAGAATTCTTGGCCTGGTTTTATGGTAAACTTACGCAGAGTTAATTAATTGTTATCGTTTATTGAAGAGTGAGCTCACGATCTCTGTAAGAGAAGGCTTGAAGCAATGATTTTGCACAGTAAAAACTTGCAATAATGGCACAAATGCAAAATGACTTTATGATCTTTAGCAGAGTTATTGAATGCCAGCTGATTCACAAGACTACAATTTAAGAATCTGAAAGGCTGAGAATGGAATAATTAAACAGAAAAGCTATGAGAAAATGCATGTAAAATGGCGTGAGTCATGTCTTGCCACTGAAGGCAGGCCGATTTGAATCTTGGAGCTAATTGGCACTCAGGAGCTCTGCTCCCTGCAAGGTGCCTCGGTGGCATTATGCCGTGTTGAGTGGTCACCGTAACAACAGATCAATGGGTAAATTTGAAGTCTTATTTGAGAGAGGGGTCTGTAGCTGTGCCTTTGCTACGCAGGGAGGAGGAGTTCCTGTGTTAAACAGTGAAATCTATTGATTCGCTTAATGGATCTGATGAGTTTGAGCTAAGTTCACAAAGAAACCCAAGTGATGTGGACGATATTCAAATCTGCAAGACTCTTACGCATCTGCACATGGGGAAGGTCGGTCCGTGCTCCTCAGCTGAGAGCGTGCTGAGCGGGAGCCGGGTGACTGGTGGGAGAGAATGCCGGAGAGTGGGACTGAGAGTGTCCGAAATCTTGCAGCATTAAGAGCCTTTGGCCCCTGAATCTGGGCTGGAGCCTGATGCTTTTTGGAGAACAGATTGAGATGTATAACCTGGATCCCTCTCTTCCAAGTGGGGACTCAAGTCACTCTTTTGTTGAAACCAGATGAGTCTCCATGTTAAAGAATATTTCACATTTATGTGACCTTAACATAGTTAAAATTGTGTGCAGCAGAGGGAAAACTTTATTAGTTTCTTCTTTGTGCCGATGTATTTGTGTTTGTAAAGCTGAACTCAGAAGTATCTCTCTTCTCAACAGCAGTGAAATTGGTCTCACTATTTGATTTATATGAGACTTTCTTGTTTACTGTGGACAGCTGTATGTAGAAGTGGAAAATGGCTTCCTGCAGGTAAACTGGGGCTAATAGCTTTCTAGAGCCTTTGCATTTTGCCAGTATATTGTGTAAGATATTGTTTGTCAGACACAACATGAGAAGCACTTTAGACTTCTGGAGCTTTGAAAGGAAAGGCACAGTAAATGCCTCTTATCAGTATTCCTTGCTTCTCTAATATGGTATGCTTCTGATCTGCTTTTCAATTACTTTCTCGGTAATTTGGATGGCAGACCCCTATCAGTGAATTAGTTTCTCATGAAGCAGCAGAAACCTTGAAGGTTTTCTCTGAGATGTCTTGGTTAAAATACCATTTCTGTCTGCAATATGGACCATGCAAAAAAAATCAGGGAAAGCTGCATACTTGTCTAGCATACCGCCTGTGCTGCTGTCACCCTCCTGATAATAACAAGGGGCCAGTCCTGCTGAGAGTTCATATGTATGTTGCAGTGCTGTTGGTTTTTCTTATTCTACTCAGCAAAATTTTCTGAAGTTTTTTTTCTGTTTTATAAAATACTAGGCATTTACCAAGACATAGGAAGACGTAAGGGAAGTTGACATGTGAGGAGACAAAGCAGCACACATGCATGGACTAAATCCACGTTCTCCTGCCCAATTTTTTTTTTTTTTGGACTCCTTTGACACCTCTCAGGTACATTCTTATCCTCTTTGTCTTACATCTTGCCTCAGTGTTGCAGCCAACCTGCCCTGCCAGTCCTTTTATGCCTGCTTTTCATGCAGGATGAAGCCCTTAGGCGGGAAGACAGGAACGTTGTAAAACGTTTAATGGCAGAGCCCCAGCTATGCCACGCCACATCCACCATGGCATTTCAGGGCACAGCAGGGTTTGGCACGCAGTCAGCTGCCCCTCCAGTTTGCGATGGCTGCAGCTGCCATCTGCACAGTGGAGAGGAGATGGCATGTTACCTTCCTGTTTCAAACAGAATCTCTTACTTTGCCCATTTATTCACTCCCGTAAGTCTTCATGCAGCAGTTGTGGATTCATTGCTTTTTTCACTTGCACTTTTCAACTGGATCTCAATAAAACTCTGCTCTGCAGAGTTTCAGCCTTCCCCTTCACTGTCCCTCCTATCTGTAGGTACATGGCTTAATTCTTAAAGATCTAATATACGCTTCCTTTCTCACCTGCCCAGTTCCCCTGTGGGAAGAATGACTCAGACACCACGAGCCATGTGCGGATCAGCTGAATTTCAATGTCTCCTATATGGAAGGAAGATTCATTTTCATCCCTCTATTGCAGGCTTCTTGCACTGTCCTCTGAATCACCTGCTACTCGTTCGGTAAGACAAAACAGACAGAAATAACAAGGTATTCTATAAACAGTAGACTGAAGCCAAGTTTCATGTGAACTTGTACTCTTGTCCCTAGGAGAAACTCCTGCTCTTTATATTCCTGATGGCTGCACCGCTGTCTCAACAGTGTCTTATGTTTGCCTTCATGCTTTCATGGTACCTCTGCTGTCTTCCATCTACTAGCTGGGCAGGGGGCACCATGTCCTCTGGTTGCTTCCAACTGTGTGACTGCTCAGTGTGCGTGAATGTTTATATATATTTTGAAACACTTAGAAATATGATTAGCTTTGAGACCTCTATCTATCAAAACTATCTGCTGTTGGCTCAATTGTTTCAAAAGTTATTGCTGGTTTGGGAGATGGTGGCAAGGAGTAATAGACAAAGAAATGACATTGCGTTGCATAATTTATGCCTCACTTCCACAGGGTTAGCAATGAAACTACTTTTGGGTATACATCTACAAAGATTTGTAAGGCACACAAGCTTACAATATTTACCTGGTCTTTGATCTTGTATTAAATTTACATTGAAAGGGAGCTTTGGAGGTCACATAGTCCAACCCAGGACTGGCTTTGAAGTTAGGTCAGATTGTTCAGGGACTTGTCCAGCTGAGTTTTGAATATCTCCAAGAATATCCTACAGCTTTGCTGAACAGTCTGTTCCAGTGCGTAACTGCTGTCGCTGTAAATATTTTTTTTTTTTTATTATGGCTAGTCAGAATTTTCCTTGCTGCAGCGTGTGCCCATTTGTATTAATCTCTGCTTTTAAATTTCTTTTACTCCAGATCAGTGATTACATTTGTCTTCTGTTAAACAGTGCTCAAAAATTGCCCCTGTTATGGGATTAGGCATATCCACAATGCACAGCCTCAGTGGAAACCCTAGAACATGACATCTTCACATGGGTCCACCAGATGCTTCTGTATCAAAGCTGATGTGAACTAAACAGCTAGAAACTGAGTAGGCTGACCAGTGGAGGACTGTCTTGCAGTCCTGCCATTCAGATTAAATAAGTGATTATATGTACTCCTTCACTTCTCTTCCTGGATCTCTTTCCTAGGAAACCAACACAGAGGAGCAGGCTTTCACCTTAATGTAATGTGGGACTAGGACACAGCTGGATCTGGGGGCAGTCAGTACAGAGCAGGAGCAGGGACCAACAGAGCCTGGCAGTTGCATGGTGACCCAACTTGTGAGCTTGAAGTCCCAGCCCTTTCTCTACCGTGTTGAAGAGCAGTGAGAGGAAGAGCTTTACGAGGAGACTGAGGTAGGAGAGGAGATACTGAAGTGCTCCCAGGCCAGTGGCAGAAGGGAGCTGGCATCCTGTTGTTGTGCTTCTGGAGGCACTGTGTTTCCCTTAGGAAAGGGGGAGGAAATTCTTCTGGAGAGGAAAGGAAAGAGTAGGAGTTGAAAAAGGTGGTAAGAGAAAGTGGTTAGAAAAAGTGGTAATGGTTAAAGGATGAAGGAATGAGAACAGGATTCTACAAAGCACAGGCAGAGTGAGAAACGAAGACAGAGGGGGAGAGAAAGTCACTAAATATTACAAAAGCATGCAAAAACTGTCAAGAGCAGGAGAGCAAACTCTAAGTTTGGATTCTCTATTATGCTATTACGAATAAAAATGTAAAAACATTTCATTGGCTGTAAGAAAATGCTGTGGAAAAAATGGCTTGTTTCTAGTGAAAAGCAAAACGATAAAACTGTTTTCCTTAAAAAATGAGTAAGCAGATACATTTGATTAAGGAAAAAGAAATCCATACAATATAAGTAGGGAATGCAGCTGTAAAACTGGGGTGAGATCTGTAAGGTATCATCTTGTGCTCACATTTGCACGCTCTGTCTCTCTTGCTCTCACCTTGGGCCCTTTGGGTTGGGTTATGATGCCATAGTCTTTACATAAATCACTTTAAATGATAGTTTTGAGTTGTCTTTAATGCATTTTTGACTCCAGGCTTTCTGAAACGGAATGAATTCCGGCAAAATTTTGAAAGATTCACACTAGCTAACTCTGGATCACACTAGCTAACTCTGGATTTTGAAACAGGGAAAACTTAACACTAAAGCAAAAGGAATCAATCAATCCCATTTCTCCAGTCTCCTCCCTGCTGCTGTGTGGGGACCTAAATCAGGATTTTATATATGACCTTGCAGCTGCTTAGAGGAAGAAAAAGTAGTTCATACTTTTTACTGGAATAAATTAATGCTGGCTTTCTTAGCTGTCACAATTTTATGGATGCCACATAAAGGTGTGAGTAATATTGTAATAATGGCACAGTAGGAGAAACTGGTGTGTAGTAAGGTGGTGACAATTTCATGTATATTCTGAAAATGTTCTTACTGTAAGAAGGGAAAAAAGCTGTTTTTTTTACCCCCACATCAAAGTGTCTGATGTCTTCAAAAAGGTCTGGCTGAGTCTTTGTTTTTCTTTGTGTGAACAAAGGTGTCAAATGCAAATATGTCAGTAAGTTCTTTCTATTACCTCATATTGGCTGACTAATAAGCCAAACTTCAGTAAGCATTATTAATGAATAGAGAGAAATGACTTTCTGCTTGGTGTGTATCCAAAGCAGATTGCAAATAATGACGAACATTTTATTTTCTCCACTTTCATTTCATTAAATAACTTTTCACAAATTCGTGCAGATTCCTATAATGAAACCGAACACAAATGATACAAATTGCTAATCATCATAATACAGGATGCTAATCTGGATGGTGACTCTATAAAGGGAAGTAACCAACATACGGCCCTAAATGATAGACACTGTGCCCTAATTTTTATTTTTTTTAATTCAAGGATATTTCTTGAGCTGTCTGTTTAAACCTGACTCTACCAAGCAAGTTCCTAGGATAGCTGCAAAAGAGCTACTCGCTGTTTTTCTTTTCTGTAGGTTCCCCCCAACTCCGTGTTACGCCATGCACAGCTCTCTTGTTGTTGGCATGCTGTTGGCAATTCCTGCCTGAGTTGTAACGAATAATACAAAATTAAATTCCAGATAAAGAAATCTGTTTTTTCGGGCTGTGGGTAAAGGCAGCTGTTGTCGTGGTTCATTTTAGACACGCACTGTAGGCAATTTATTTTTGAATTTGCTGGCTGGCATAGAACAGGCATAAAAGGATGAGGACAGAAGAGGTCTTGGGGAATCTGCAGGATTTAATGGTATTGCTCTGAAAGGATGTCACACAAACTCCCAACATTTCATAGAGGAGTGAGCAGCCTGAGCAGCTATCTGCTTCCTTACATCTGCTGTGAATAGTGGAGACTCTCCCTTGTGCTCCCCTCCCTTGTGCAGGCTCTGTGTAGAAGCTGCTTCAGTTTTGCAAAAAATGAATGTTGACTTAAGTCCTGCACTTCTGATTGTATGTGTTTCTTTGGCTCTTAATCAACAAAACCTTATATACATGTTGTTTTTCTTTACCCTGGCTTTTCTATTCTGGTGCATAATTTGGCATTCATATTCTGGGGCATAATTTTAAGGAAAGATGATCTGGAACTTGTTTACTGAAGTAAAGCAATTGAAGAGAGCACGTTCTGTTACTTGCTAGCTTACTGGAAATGCCATCCCAGCTGGTGTGAAAGTACTGTGGCTTCAACATCCTCTTGCTGTTTTAGATGCTTGCTGTATCCTGTGTCTTTCAAATAAGAAAAGAAGAGACTCTCAGATCTGTGTCAGGTCTCTGTTTTTCAAATGGCTTAAAATAAGACTGCAATAAATTATTTGGTGGCTGGATTATTTGTGTGTGTGCCGAGTTTGGGTTTTGTTTGTTTATTAAATTGAGGATATTTCCTGAGACTCTAGAAAGCTGTGATCAAATATTCAAAGCCAGCACTACATAAGGAAAGAATGGCTCTACTGTTTATAATTAGCCCCTGGAGTTTGCATCGGAGCCCTCCTGATCTCGTTCTGTAATTCAATAAATGAGTTATACATTTCAATTACCTCCAGTAATATTCGGAGTAAAACTGTGTCTGCATAGGAGAGCAGGATATTGGAAACAGCCAGACATCCATAGGAGGGAACTGTTGCTTTACGAAGGGATAAGTGCTGCCAGCATGCTGTGTTCAGTGAGGTGGGCTTCAGCAGCCTGAGCTTCCCTGCAGGTAAATACCTGGGGGCTGGCAAAATGGGCTGTTTAACCCCAATCTGCCCTTGGGGGCGATGGCTGTAATGGTCCCTATTTAACCTTGCAGGGACTGAGGGAGCAGGGGAAAGTGACTGTTGTAGAGAAATGGGGTATTTGGAGGTATTAAGAACAAGTAAAAGTTTGAATGAAGGCCGTCAAAATTAAGAAATTATTTGTACTATAAATTGTATTGTACTACAGAGGTCTAGTATAGCGATTCTCAAATACTGTCTTAGACCGCAGACCAGTAGCGATGAAATAATGTATTGCAGAGAGGAACTGTCATCACTACACGTGTTTTGGAGGACCGTATTCTGGCTGAGATCCCTTTCCCAGTGAGACCAGTATGGTGGAGATTCATGGTCTAACAAGAACAAAGTCACAGGGTTACTTATGAGATTGCTTGATTGAAAACACTCCAAGGATAAAACTTTGAAAATTAGGATGAAACTTGGGCTCTTGAGATGTCAACCTAGTGGAAAGTCTGAACATTGGAATATTTTGAGCGTTCGTTACTCTTTAAAGGCACTGGGAGTGAAATAATGGAATTAGAGGCCAAATTCAGGCTCATGTGTATAAATTCTTATGCCTTCAAGAAACAGTTATAAGGTGGAAAAAATAGGCAACAACTTTATTGCTTAAACATCTTTCCAGGATTTTTCAAACTATTTTCCCCAACACATCTGTCAGAGCAACATTCAAAATCCTAATGACTGTGCAAATCACTCATCCCCTGGGTGTCATTTAAGCTGTAGACATTTTGCATAGTAAACAACGTTTTTGTCTTACCCTGTGGCTCTAATTATCTCCTGTGATGCATAACGTAGCAAAACTGCCCTGGTGAATAGCAGTGTTTCCATTTTGTCCTGGCTTACATGGGAAAAAAAAACCTACGCAGTTCCTAACTTTTCTGTTTGCAACAAGATTCAAATAGCAGGACTTCTCTCTGAAAAGTGTATGAATTGCTGGCCTAGAAGAAAGGATTTGCTTGCTGTCGAGTTGTTTACTAACAATTTGCTGAAGTTAAAGACAAATGGAATAAAACCGAGAAAACTCACATGTGAATTCACAAAGATGGCTTTTAGTAGCCTGGCTATTGGAATTGGAAATTGAAGGGCTAATTACATGCGCTGTGATAAGTATCATAAGCAAGTACTCTGAAGTGTTCTAAATTAATGTTTTATAAAATAGCTTTTTTTTTAAAAAAGGACATAGAAGTAGTAATCCTCTACTGAATTACATGGTTTTGGGAGATTGGTTTTACGTTTCTCTAATATGCTATCAGTGTAAGACTTAATACTTGTGTGGAGCTAGAGACCCGTGCCTTACAGGTACTTCAGAAGAGAGTTTTGTAGCAGAGTAGGTTGTATGTTGATAAAGGACTCAATCCAAAACATCTATGCCTCTGTCTAAGGCTTCATGGCATGAAAGAAGTCTCTGTGTACTGGAGTTGTATTACACTCTTTGGAAATATTAAAAAATTAAAGCTCCACATCTAGCAAGATGTGCAGATGCTCAAAATATGTTTATGGGTCTGACTTCACGTCTAAACTGCTATGTATCCTAGTAAGAGGTGAGATTTCTCTCCCACTTGAAAATGTGACACTAAAGTTATACCCAGTAACATCATATTACGGCATGCCTACAAAGCAAAAGACACATACATTAATCTCTCTTTGATGATTTTAATTTAGCTTGCAAAGCAGTAATGGTAATGAAGATGTCACGTTACGGATCTCCATGCACAGTAGCAACCAGAATATGGATGCAGATCCCTCTGTGGCTTTGTGATCTCTATGATCTCTCTGCCTGTGAAGGTTTAAGCTAGCTTTACATAAATGTGGTCTTGGTAACTTGTTGCCATGCCATCCACAGCAGCTGCCTGCTCTGGAATTTCCAGGTAGGGCCAAAGTATTGTTTGTTAGTTATTTTGTCATAATCTACAAATCCTTTAACCTGCTATTTTGCCATTCCTCTAGCAGCCTGTGCAGAGATCAGGGCAGGTGGTGGCTGGGCATTAGGTGACCTTTGGTGCTCTGGTTAGCATTACACAGCACTATTCAGAATCCAATATATAAGCTTCAGAAAAGCTCTGCATGTGATAAACATAAAAGATAGGCTGTAAAATGTTATCCTGTGTAACTATCTGCAGTATTTTTTTGGCTTTCATTCTGGCTCTTGAACCCTGGGCTGCGATCCACTTTGAGAACAATAGGAAAACGTAGCAAGTTTTTCTCCAGCCTTTGGAAAGCAAAGTGCACCACACTTAAGATCTGGTTGGAAAAGCTCCGCGGCAGGAACCGAGAGATCTCTGCTTCTCAAGTGGAAGTGCAACCTCGTGAATTACAGGCTGCTGCAGGAAAAGCAGCTTTTCTCACTTGCTGTGTTGTGCTGTACTGTGATAATTGCCTCTAGTGAGTGTGCCAGCTGGTGTGCTGGGACACTGCTGGCACTCGGGTGTGCTCTAGGTCTGTACTTCTGCACGTGTGATCAGATCCCGAGCCTTTCTGGTAGACTTATCTAGATCTTTTCCTTAATGACAGCAAGCTGAAAAGAGGATTTTAGATTTAAAAGTCAGCCTTTATTTGCTTGTAAATAAGAACCATTAACATTTTAAAGTAAAAAAAAAAAAAGTTCAAGGGCATGTAAACCAGAATAAAGCAGGAGTTGTGGTGCTATCTTCCCTGTGTCCTAACACAGCGGGTTCATCTGCATTTGTTCTCAGCCCTTTTTGCTGACAGACCCCACGGAGTCCCTTTTGGCTCCCTATAAATCTCTCTGTCTCTTCAGACACCTGATTCTGTGCGTGCTTTTCTGTTTCCCAGGCTCCCCTTGTGCTGCTGGCTGGAGTTCAGTCTCTTTCCCAGCCTGTACAGCTCTGGTCTTTAAAACCTTTTCCCTCTAGTGCTTGCCCAAATGCTGCCAAAACCGATGCGTAATCTCTGTTCCTTCTGGAGGCTCCACAGCACCAGCCAGGACTGGGCAAAAGCTGCTTTTTTTTTTGCTGCCGAGGGACAGTCTGTAAAAGGAACATAGTTCTGTGACTTAATACTAACAAATTGGACAGACGCTTTCTACCATAGCATGTTACTCTTCTATAATGCATTTTATGTTTCCTTGAATTGCATATTATAGGCTGCAGATCTCACTCTGTTTTCAACAGAAAGCCAGTTCTGCTTTTAATTAGGCTGTCAAAATCCTGCTGGTAGTGTGATGGAGAACAGACTGTCATGTGTGATTGACAGGAAGGTCATAGGCTCTACATGGCTGGAGGTTTTTTAAGAATAGGTTAGAATGTATCAGAAATGAGAAATTTTAGCTGGCCCTGCCCTGAAGGTGGGGAATGGACTAGCTGACTTCATAAACTCTTTTCCAAGATTATTTTCATAATCTCCGAATTCAGTGATTGAAATAAATGACTGATGCATCCATGCATAACAATGAACGTGTCCCAAGAGCAAATAAACTGCATAACACATAGAAGAAACTTCTAAGTATAAACAAGCTTATTTTTCCTACTGTTATCGTGCTGCAGGGAGGCTGATTTTTTTTCTTTTGTTTTTGTATATCTAAAGGCATTTCATTGTGTTTAGCAATTACTTCAGAGTCCCAGCTGTCACAGGGGGCTGGAGGGAGAATTGAGCTTACTCTCCTTAGCTGCTCTGCTCTTTCAAGAAAATATCTATGATTTTCAGACTGGATAAATGCAGGCTCCTCAGGACCTCCAAGGCTTTCTGAATTCAGATGGGGGGATTTTCTTTAGTGAAAAGAAATAACAAAGTAGTTTGTAGACTAGTGAGCAGCTTGCTGATGTGTCACGGGGTCAGAGCACTGATACTCGAAGGCACAATGTCCTGTTTCCCTGAGCAGAGGAAGAGCTGTCCAGACTGTAGGCTTTTGCAGCTGACACGCAGAAAGGGCATATCAGACTGTAAACACACGTGGCAGCAGTAGGATCATGAAATTGTAGTCCTGGTGGGAATGGAAACCAAGTTCAAGCTGCGTGGGTCAGGTTAAAGTAACTTCTTGATGAAGACCGGCCATGCAGTCCGGCAGGTGATGAGTGTCCCACTGGTCATTGCTATTTTGGAGTGGATGCGTGTTGTGAGCGTGCTCCTGGTTTTGAGGAACTATTTGGGGGGTAGGTAAGGAATCTTCTAGTACCTGTTCACATGTGCTTAGGTTGCAATGTGATGTACAATATTGAGGATTTCCTTATGTGTTGGGATCTTCTTATCCTACTTTACTATCTCATTTAATGTGTTAGAGGAAACTTGCAGAACTTTGAAATGAAAGACATTGTCTTAGCAAGGAGTACTCAACTTTTTTTTTAATAATGAGACTGTTAAAAAGAATCATCATCTCCTTTTGGTTGAAGACTCATTGAAATAAAAAAAAAATCTACTACTTATGTTGAGAATATGAAACTTTTGACTAGTTGATTTACTGCTTACTGATAAGAGCTGTGTATATGCTTCTGGCTCGGAGGGGACTGCCCCCAGCTAATATACATGTAAGAAAGTCACTTCTAGAGACAAGAGTAATGGCTCAGGGGCAGAGATCTAGCTATATGGTCAGAAAAGAGGCTACTATAATTACCTAAAAAAAGTGCAAACTAGTATGTGAAAAGAAAAAAAAAATCCAAGTGAGGAGATAGTTTTGGGGTAGAAACTTGGAAAATAAAGTAACACGAAAAAAGCCTTAAAGACTAAGGCTAGTAGATGGCAGCTGCAGTGTCATGTTAAGAGCAACAGGAGCCATTCTGGCTACCTGGGAACCTTGCTACTAAGCAGGGAGCAAACTCTTCTTCTACTAATACATCTTTGTAATTTAGAAGGATTGCAGATGTCATTAAGACAATTTTTGGCAAATGGGATGGAGCCTAACAGAAATTAGAAGGTAATGAAAGAACAGATGTGTTACAAAGATTAAGCAGAATAGAGATGAAGGACTGATTTATTTGGTTACAGACAAAATAACAGGATGAAATTAAGCCAGGTTGAACTTAGGTTGAATATTTAGAATGAAATTTCCTCGTGATGAGAACTACTATCTACATAAATGGCTTCCTGGGAAGTGCTGAAACCTCATTGCTGGGCCTGTTTTAGAATTGGGCTGGGTGAAAAGCTGGTAAAGGCACAATAAAGAAACACAACCTTTGTTAAGAGAGAGGGATGCTGTAGCTCCATTATGAGGACTTTTCCCTGCTTAGAGCCAGTGAACAAGCTTTCCAGTAGCCTAAATGAGGAGCGCTTTATTAGGTCAGTGTCATTCCTTCATTGCTCCATCATTTTCTTTTTAGAAAAGTTTGTAGCAGGAAGGCTACAAGCAGTGACAGCCCCTGAGGCTCGCCATAGCACCGGAGAAGCAGCCCTGGAAATGCACGTAGATGCCAGCAGCCTAAGGCCATGCTAACAGAGACTGCTGCACATCTCAATAGGTGAAGCTTATTTATGCAGCTCTAACAAGAACGGTCATTAAAATTTGTGACCTCAGATACTCATTATCAGATTTCATTTAAAATTCAGGGTTGTGCTTGTTATACTGTTACTTGAAAGCTTTGATGCTGAAAAACTGTTTTTAGCACACAGAAAACTATTAGGAAATCTATTAGGAAAGATTGCTGCTTTCAAGCTCTTCTAGGAGTGACAAGTGGCTATTCTGCCAATTATTACTGGCTGTTGTGTATTATCACCTGTAAATTGTACCGCCTGCCTTTTGAATGACTAGAGTGAACCCACCTGAGGTGGAACCGGTGGTAAGCAGAAGGGCATGGGCGTGAATGGGCTGTAAAAGGTACTGGCTGTAGTAGGAGTCACAATCCCGGCTATACAAGCAGCCTGCAGCCTGCTTTGCATTCATAGCGAAGGCTCTGTAACAGCAGCTATCGAGCGTTATGGCTGATAAACCAAAGCATCAAGGATGTATTGGCACGTGGGAACTCTTAGTTACTCTTATTTACTCTTTTAAAGCCTTGCTTTCCTTTTTACTGGAAAATGTCATATGAATTGCTGTCAGGTGTAAAGGCTTCCACATGTCTTTCACAAAGATCAAGTCCAGTTTACCTGCTTCATTGTCACTGCATAATGAATTTTAATTATCTTGAGCTGTAATATGTAAAATACAGGTAAGATTAAAACCAGCCTCTGCCTTCTAATTCACTTTCTGTGGTTTACTCTTGATTAGTTTTGTTCAGTTATTGGATGGATGAAAAAATTACTTATATCTGTAAAATTCAAACCCATGTGGCATAATCAAACAGAACAAAATTCATCTCAGAGAAACAGACAAATTGAATGAGATGAATATTAAGAAATTACTGATGTATAATTTTTCATTTAATTATGTTCAGAAATTTCTGCGAATACACTTTAAGTTTATAGCCAGTCTACCACTGGTCTACTGTAGTGTTTTCAATTACAAGACCTTGTCATTCACAACATCTTACAATTTCGGGCAGAACACATTTCTTGTCTTTCTTTGTTTCAGTAAAACTTTTATAACATCACAAAATCACAAGCTTGCTTCCTTTAATGAGCTTAATACAAAGCTGTGTGGGCACTACCCCTAGCTTCCAAGTTTGTATGCACACTAGCTCTTACAACATGAAATTTGGGACAGTAACGTACTCCTAAGCAAAGAGAACAGTTTTGGAGCCTGTTTTCATTAATATAGAGAAAGTAACGGTCTTGTGGACTTTATATTTAAAGTGCATATTTGCTGGCCTCAGCTGCTGTAGGTTGAACCTTGGACCGGAGGAATAAACAAGGTCTGGCTCAGGTACAACACAAGTGATTTACAGCCTCTTCTTCGGGCTCGCCAGGGTTGGAACATGAAACGCTAGACTAGACTTCTGGTATGAGGTGTGAAACTGAATAAGAGATGCTCGTTTGAAATGTCTTAAAGGTGTACTAATCACCTTGAGGAAAAATGCTTGTGAGCACATGAAGGGAAAAGTCTGCTAAGTCTACAGAGAGTTTTGTTCCTGGCATTTAGGAGAACGTGCAATGAACTATACATCTCTAACAAGGAAAATATCCAGGGAAAAAAAATAATCAGTGACTGAAAAACAGTGTTGAGACTTTCAAGTATTGGAAAGTACTAAATGCCGTAAAAATCTTAAGTTTTCTTTCACATTTAGTTGACAATAAATTAGATCCTAGTTTGCCATGGTTAGAAAAAGATAAATCAATGATAGCTGAAGCAGCAGCCAAAGTACAAGGTAAGATCTACCATGATACAAATATCTGTATCTCCCTTTCCTTGGGTTAGTTTATTTGGTGCAGTCTTAATGTTTCCCATGGTGCCACATAGACGTGCGTATTAGACACTATAAAATGTAGATATTTCCAATTGATTCCTTTATTTCTCTCCTGGGAGACCAGACTACACCACAACAGCCAGCAGGCAAAGACTATTTCCTGTACGTCGCGTTGTCATGTGCAATATCTCGATGCTGGCATTAACCACCCACTGAAATGCTTAGCTTTAATTACACTGACAACTTAACGTGCTGAAACTTAGGGCACTGTTGGATGTTAAACGCTACTGCCCTGCCCTGGAGCTGATACAGCTCAGGGCAACACCCGAGTGAAAGCTAATAGGCTTTACAACTGTCCTGAAGGGATGTGCAGTTAAGTCAACTGTTTTGTAGATGGCGCTGAGATACTAACTATCTGATGCAGTGCTGTCTCCCTTTGGGGGTCCACATTCTGTATCAGCAAGAGACAAATTGGATCCCAGTAGATTTCCTCCTTTTATACATTAGCTAAAGGAAACTAGTTTTTTATATTTACCATGGCTACCTGCAGTGTTAGCAGCTTTGGTAAATGGTGTGAGATGGGGTAAAGAGTGGTAGAAGCAGCCAGTAAAGTCACAGGGTAAATATATGCTCCTGGCTTAGTTTGCAAAGCAAATTGGCACCTATCTTTATAGATAACAACTCAGATAACAAGTGGGACTGTGGACAGGTAGACTAGATGAAGCCCAATTAAGTGGGAAGTGACCTTATGAGTGATAAAAGGTTTTGTAAGTGGAGACAGGGAAGACTTACGGCTTGGGGTTATCACCCAGTATGAAATCTAGGTTGGCAGAAGAAATGGCTGAAGACCCAAATCCAATTAGCAATGAGCAAAATTATAAGGGTTTTTGAAGGTTTCAAACACCTGTGGTCTGAAAAATCAGACTGGAACATTCAAGAAAACAAGTTTTCAGACAAACTTTATAACTTGATTTTTTTTTTTCCTTTGGAAATAACTGTAATCGCCTCTTCTCCTTCAAAACAGCTTTCTGCTTGTGGGAGAAAGAAGGAACTGCAGACAAGCAGCATGCTGAGTGTGAAAGGAGTGAAGCTTCTCTTTGCCGCTTAAAGATGCTGCATCTTGATCTGATGATAGCAAGCTCTATTGCGTGATTACACTGAGGACCATTATTACATGGAAGGAGAAAAAAGGAAACGAAAGGTGGGGAATTAATGCAAAATAAGATGCTTCACGGGAAACACTTCAGATGATTGATACCTAGGCTATTCATCTGAAAGCATCGACTGTCTTCTGCCAAATAACAACCAATTATTAGTGTTAGATGAACCAATTCCAAAACAGATGAAAACTATCAGTAACCCAAGTTCAGATGCATGCATAAGACTTTCAAAGTACAGCCCTGCAAAATGTCATGCCTTCAAAAATGGTAGTTAAAATAGTTGGTCTTCCTTTCTCGATGAGCCAGAAACAGACAAAAATATGGGTAACTGCTGTAGCAGATTACTGGCACCTCAGAAGGATGCTGAACTAGCTTTAAATGGGCAGGCAGGGTGGCTCTGCCAGCACAGGGCTCAATGCAGGTTAATTTGTTTGGCCTTATCATTGCTGCAGTCAATCTGCTTCCGGTTTCAGGTTAAAGACAGCTTGGAGAACTTTATACCACAGCAAAGACTAAAGTATAGCTCATGGTTTCCAAGGTCTGTTTATGAATCTCTCAGCCTTTTATAGCCAATGGAGCTGTGATTTTGGTCTGGGGTCTATTTCCCCAGGTACAGCATCAACCGAATTTATGGTCTTTGTTGTTTCCTAAATCTGTGTGAAAGCTCAGAAGGATGGAAAATAGTGTGGATTTTATTCTTCAGTTTCACTTGTGCTATCTCCAGGTGGAAAAAGTGTCTTTTGTCATTAACTCAGAGCAGCTAAAGTGAAGTGGAGTTGCTTGGATCAAGTTGTTTGGGAATCAAACTGCATTTTCAGTATGGGATGTGGCATATCACTTCAAAAACTGATTCCAATGGCAAATGTGTTGACTGATCCAAGAAAGGCAATGTAGGGAGCCTGGCTGGGAGGAGCTAAGATTGCACTGTCTGAGCTTTGCTTTAGTTGGAGACTCAGAATAGTACAAAGGAATCCCGGGCATGAGGAAGGTGATGAGTTCAGGAGGAGTGTGTTTAATTTAATGATGGCACATGGCTGGGAATGGGGTTGGCCTGGCTATTGACTCCTACTGATCAGCACGTTTGGATATTATCACCACTTACCTAGTTAATGGAGCCACTGCAGCTCTGGTCACAGCCCCAGGAAAGCAACTGCGGGTTTGCTGGTGACTTGCCAAACCTGCTGTGCCTCCAGGTGAAGGAAAACCAAGGTCTGTATTTATTAATAAATGCAAGCTATGCAAATAAGAGATGGTTGAATGAAACTCTTAAGTAATTAGTATTCTGTGCTCTGTGTGCCCAAAGGAGCAAGAGAAACTTATGTACAGTACAGCCTGGAAAATAAAAAAAGCGATTGCAAAGCTGAGCTTTGACTTCTGGGCTTTCCTGACTTGTCAGCCATCAAAAACTTTGGCTTCTGTATTGACTCAAAAATTTTTACATTTATTTACCTTGGAGTTGTATAGTCCTGTTTCTTATTATGACATATGCTTTAGGGTGAATAAACAGCAGAGATCTAAGAGCAGGCAAATGTGCTGACACTCATGAAAAAAAAAAGTATATTGGGCCCTATTTTACAATTTTTAGTTGTTCTCGGCAGTCTGTCAGTGCCTGGACAGCTCAAACGGAAGTACTGAGGCTCAGTGGTGCTCAGTAAGCCAGGATTACAGGACTGGTTTTACAAACAACTTGCTTGTTTTGTTTATTCGCTCGGTTTGTCTGCGTCCCAGTGGAGTTTTCCTGTTGCAGTGGCTGTGAAAGTTGATCCGCAGAGGGCAGAGAAACAAATAGACTTTGTGGTGCAGCCTTGTTAAATGAATGACAGGTCAAAACAGAAGATCAGAAATAATCTATTTCTGTATTTTAATGATTTGAAAATTTCCATTTGAAACTGCCTCTGAATAGAGACCCTTATTTTGATATAAAAGAAAGACATTTGAATAACAGTTAGCATTATTTGCAAGATTATATTTAGCTTGGAAAAAGGTGATGGATAAAAGGTGAGACCTTAGAAAACATTCCTTTTAAACACAAACTGCCTGGGACTGACTGATCCCGGTGAGTCAGCCTCCACACTATTTACCAACGCTGATTCAATTGTGCAGACTAGCAGCCAAAGCATATTTAGAGGAAAAAATATTCAAGGCAAACTAGTTGAATTTAGTTGCTTTTCTTCACCTTTGTGCTTTTCAAACTTGGGGGGAAAAAAAGTGTCTTTTAAACTGAAGAAGTTGCTAGTTACTGAAGCCAATGAAAGCAAAGGAAGAAAAGAAACCAGTACATAGTCAGCTGGAGGTTTTAATTCCTTCCTCTCATCATTACTGACCTTTTCTGGGTGTACAGGTAGTATACAAGTTTTTACAGTTACGAAGACTCCTTCCTGATTAATCTGTACCCTGGTCAGCCCAACTTTCTGTGTTTCACAGTCACTTCCTCCAGCTATTCTGGGCACTTTTAGGGGCGTTTATCCGTGTCCTTGTGGCTCACATGGGTGGTGCTACTCTATTCTGCAAGCGTCTGAGTGGGTATTGGGACCTAGAGAGATAAAAGGCCTCCAACCTCCAATTTTTTTTTCCCAAGTCTCCATAGATGTACATCTGTCTGTTTGTCTGTCTCTCTACCTACCCACCTACCTATGTATCTTCTGTTTTACTTTCAGTGACCATATCCCTCCCTTTGGAGAAAAAAAAAAATAATTTATTCTAGGTTTAATAGTAAAGTCAGTTATTGTGTCTTAAGCTGACTATTACAAAACTAGTCATTTGGTAACAGCCCTTTTTGTAACCTTTTCAAGGATCACTTTGATGGAGTGTGTTGAGAGCTTTGTTTAACGCAGCATATAACCTGCATTGGTATACAATTCTCAGAGCATCTAACTGATTTAAGACTCTAAATCTGACTCATCTTTATTTGGGCTTCATAGTTTCTCAGACATCTTGCAGTGAGACTGGAGCTTTGCTGCTTTGCTTTCAGATGTTTTCTCTCTTTAACCTTATAAATTGCTATGGTACATTTAGCATCTGTGGTAGAAACCTTAGTGCTGATTTTCCCAACTGCAGTTTTCCCCTGCTCCCCACTTTCTCCCCTACTGATAAAACAGTGTTAGCATACAGTCTTGCTTTGGTTTTCCTCCTGAGAAGCTCGTAGAGCTTGCTCCCATCTTGCACTCCCTACAGCTAGGCCTGTACCCTCACTTCCTGTAGGGTTGCCTAGGGTGTTTCTCCAGCAGCAGCTTGTTGCCTGATTTATGAATCCCCGTTTAGCCACAAAGTGCTGGCAACAAGTTGCAGTCTGGTTGATTCATCTGTTATAGACTTCTTCTTGTTCCCAGTCAGATGGGATACTTGTGTTGCCCGTCCACGGCTGGCCAGTGTTGCCAAATCGTGCTGTTAGACATCTGCCACCCCTCACCTCAGAAGCAGAGGATGATAGAGAAAACTGCGGATGTATTTGACCCTGTTTTGAATTTTGTGAAGGTCCTTTACCATTGCCTTGGTGAGATAAATGCCCTAAAATGTTGGAAGTAGTGCTCTGAGACCTTCGCTTTTGCAGGTGGACTTCCCAGGTGGTGTGGGACTGGCACACAGCCGTGTCAGCCCTCTTCCCTGAGGCCACTATCGGGACAGCAGCCAGGCTGTGATGTCCTGGAAATGCTCTCTTCCATCTCGACCTGCTGAGAGAAGTCTGCTAATCTTTCATTTATTTTGCAGGATTCCCAAGGCTGAGTAAAACGCAGTCTCTGGGACTACTGCGAGTACTTAAATTGTTGTGGGCCATGCTTGCGCCTATTTCTGGCTGTGCACAGACATTGTAAGAGTTGGCTGCAACTTAAAAACCACTTTGGGGCGGCAAAGCTTTCTCTGTTTTGTCACTGCTATGTTCAGTTAATTTCTGAACATCTGTGAGAGAACCTTGAGAGAGGTTTACAGAAATACAAAGATTCTTGACAAACTGCTTTTAGGTGAAACAAGAAAGTAAAGTTTCCCTGAGATGAGAAGCATCTTCAGGAGATGCTTTTCTTATTCTTAAACAATGGGCTTCATTGTCAGTGAGAAGTTAGTTTCTTAAAATAAATGTATGTTTATCTTTCAACAACGACTGTAAGTGCATTGTACCAGTGAAGCATTTGTCAAGGAAGGGAGTTATACAAAAAGGCAGTAGTTCAGTAAATGGAATAAGAAATAATAAGCATAAAGTTGAAACGATAAAACATTAGAGAGAGAAATGCTCATAATACAATGTTGGTTTGGTTCTGGAGGAGCTAAAATCTCACTGCTGTTGAGTAATAATGTACAAACAAAAGTCTTAAAAACTTAAATTCCAAATTCGCAATGTGATAACGCATAGGAGGGTGGATTTGAATGCATATGTTTCTTGGTATCACAAATGTCTGATGATAGTTGTCAATATTCGGTTGTTTTTTATTTATGTATAGGTTTGACACCCTGACATCTTCTCCTGGAAGTCTACAGATAGCTGTTGCTGTTTCTGTCCAAAAGCACATAGCATAGATGGGGACAGGACAGGGATGAAAGCTACTCAGTGTTTTTCTTAATGACTTGGACAAAGAACTGGAGAATGGCCTTTTAAAATCCTCAGAGGACACTTAAGTGGAGAGGGTGCCACAAATAGCAGAAGAATAAAAAGCTAAGGATTGGAAATGATCTCGACAAACTGGAGGTGTAGCCTGAAAAGAATAAAACTTCATCAACAGGTACAAATGTAAAGCACTGTGCTTAGGGATAACGATGGCATGGGGACAGCTGCCTGCAGAGCATTTCTACAGAAAAGGATGACAGTTTCAGAGGAGGACTGTAAAAAGAAAAACCCTGTTGGGGGGTGTAAATGAGATACGTAGCCTGGGATGGAGATGAATGAGTTGTTCTGCATTGTTAAGGCTTCTCCTAGAGTATCAGGTACCAACTCCTAGAGCACTTGGGTACCAAAATCCAAGAAAGCTGTGTAGCAATTGAGGACTGTGTAAAGAGAGGAAAAGAGAGTTGCTGGAAGTGTGGAAACATGACCCGTGAGGAAAGAAGCAGCAAATCAATGTTTAGCTTGAAGAAGAGAGGATTGAGAGGATCCATCCTTTGCACATGTTTACAGACTGTTGCAGGGTGGAAGGGAACGGCTTGTTCTGCCTGACTGCTCTTAGTAAAACAAGAATGAACAGGTTTAAATTGAAGAAAAATCAGAGGTGCTCACTAGGACTTTTTAAAGGTAAGGATACTGAAATGCTACCATAGATTGGAAAGACTGAAATCCATCAGGCTCTGAAGTATTTAAGAACAGGCTGCAGAAAGACATGTCAAGAATAACATATATACAGCTGGTCTTGCCACAGGGCACAGAAAAGTAATCCTTTTCAAGCTCACCATTTGGCCCTGTAGTCTGGTGATTTGTCTTACTGCCTGTGCAACTTGCATGTGTACTAGGTAATAGCGTAACTGCTAACCTGTGCCTTTCTGTTCCAGATTACATTACAGGGAAGAATAAAATCAATGGTGTTTATGAGAAAGTTACAGCAAAGGCAGAGCAAAGCGAGTAGGTGTTAAACATAAGCTCTGTTTCCCCACAGCTGCTTAGTGATTTGTTTTGATCCACAGACTTTCTCATATGAGATGTTAACCAGAGTGGTGAAGAGAACAAGGAGGCTGGACGATACTGTGTGTAGCTGGCAGAATTTATGGTCTCTTGTCATAGAATAATCTTTCTGGAGTCATACTACACATCCTTGGTCCCCTCCCCCAGATCTGCTACTTTCTCCACCTCCTTGCATTTGTCAGTTTTATCTTACTTACGAATGAAGAATCTAGAATTGCTTAATTGCTTGCCATGTCAGCAGCCACACATCTCAAATGGCTTTTCTCATTAGTCTCGTAAAACAAAATAAAATGGAGGTAGTGACTTATTAAAAACCAGATTTCTGAGCTGCTTATTTGAGAAGTTAAAAAATAAACAGACTGTGGTGGAGTTTGCATTCTGCCTGCTCTGTGCTGGTGTGTGCTTGCAAGTCTGTTGCACAAATGCTCCTTAAGATCTGAAGCTTCCTTAATCAAGTGTAATGGCTTAATCTGTTTTTGAATTTTTATGCCTTTCAAAAGTGCTGCTTATTTCCTCTCTACCTACCTGCCTACCTATTAGGTAAGCTGGATTTACTGTTTTGTTAGGTGAGTACCTTTTGAAAGGTACTTTCTGGTGGTACGATGAATTCAGTGTGAATATTTGCTGGAATAAACAAATCTGTTGGGTTGTTCTTTCCATTTAATGGATAAAGTGTCTAGTTCTTCAGGCTTTTGGTATTAGAGATTTTCTTTTGTTACCTTTTTATATAAGCTGAATAGTATTTCTAATTTTTCAGCGAAGGCTCTGACCTCCTCAAGGTCTGTGTAAGAACTCTCAATCAGATTCTATATTTAAAATTTATTATTAAATAGGTAAGTGGCTATAAAATGCATAAAAATAACTGTTGGACAAGCAGTTCACTGAAATACTTGAATGAGTTGCTAATGTTTCACTATTTTGATGTATTTGGTTATGTGATAAAGAAGAGACAGTATCTTTCCTATTTTCCTAGTTACCTGCATCATAAATTCATAAAAGCACGAAAGAACAGAATTTTAAAAGCAGAACCATAACAGTATGGGCTTCATAGTTCACTGGGAGGGATATGTTTAAATTCAGGCTGCCTTTTCACTCTAAAGTTGGCCCAAACCCTCCAGATTGTGCCCTAGAAAGTAAAAGATCGTGTGTGGAAATTTGTTTCCTAATTGTATTCCACTAGGTTGAGGGAAAGGAGGAGTGAACTTAAAAGCATCTATCTCTGTTGTTGGAGAAATGCAGAGTTGAGATAAATAAACCAAGAAGTGCAGAGTTGGGATAAATAAAACCAAAGAAGAAATGGCAGGAACGAAAACCGATTATCTCAAAGTATGTTGAGTCTCAGAACAGTTTGCATCATGTATGAAAAGATCTTTGCAAATAAACATTTCTGCTCATTTAGCCATGACTTCTTCAAAGACAAGGAAATCGGGTAAGGAGTAGTTCTGTAATTACTAGTATGAAGTAGGCTATATCAAATTATATTATCTGTATCAAATTCTTGATCCTAAATTTGTTTGGACCAGTTCTCTAAACACAAAAAGGGAAGAAGAAAGGCACTTTCAAAGCCTTCCATTCTGTTGTGAAACTTGAAAAGAAAGTTAAAAATAAGTGGCTTGGAGTAGGTGAGGAGGTCAGCTACCCAGGGGTAGGAATAAGCTGAAGATGAAAGGATTCACTTTGGCTTTCTTCTGCAAGTCAATGGTAAAATTACTACAAGTTTTTGACTCGCCAAAACCAGCCTCAATTGCCCTAAAGTAAAACCTTCATCTTTAAACACCCGATGAAATCACGTGTCAGAAGGTGAGCTGAATCTCTACACGTAAGGACACCTTCCATCTCCATCACCATGCTTTTGAGTTATCCCGCCTAGTCCTGTTTCATTAGACTTGCATAAAGTTCACTCATTCTTTTTCTGGTAATGCCATTGCTCTAAGCAGTACACAGGAATTCACAAGTCTTGAGCTTCCTTCGCCCCCAGCACTCTGTAGAATGCCTTCAGGTTTTCTTTCATGATTCCTCACAGAGAATGACTAACATCCCCTTTTTTGTACTCATAGAATCTCATTTAAAATCTGTTTCTTCATAAAAGGTGACACTTTCACAAAGAGGAAATGTTTTCAGACTCAGTTGAGAACCAAGCTAGCTGACTTTAAACATGAGTCTCTCAACTCCAGCCACAACTTTAATTTTCACTCATTTTTAGAACCAAATTTAATTTAAACTTCTTCTGAAGTTCTAAAATGTGCAGAAAATTGCCTCCTCTGTCTACGAATCTTCTGCTATCAATGCTGAACAAAACAGATATAGTGTAGTATCATGAAAGACTGTTTTTAGATGTTCTTAGATCAGAAGTGAATGTCTGAAATCATGAATGTGAAGCTGTCAAGAAGCTTTTAGTCAAATATTGCAAACTGAAGCAATTGAGTAGTTTCAAATAAGCACGTTTGCTTGTCAGCATTCGTTCTTCTGGATGCATTTTTTTTAGATGGGACACTCAACTGGTTTCTAATTCCCTTTAGAAGAGGTTTTGGAAAAAGTTTGATTATAACCTTTTAAAAACGTTGGGAGTTTAAACATTAAAAAAACCTGAATATGCATTACCTCCTGCCTTGGTTGGAATTAGAAATTTGTTGGCTTTTCGTAGTTTCCTGGAAAACATCTTCATCTTCTCAATGGGTTTGTACTGCTGGTTCTTACACTTTCCAGTTGATGACTGTATCTTCTTCAAATATTTTCCATTTGAAAGTGGAAATACTTGGAACTAAGTATTATGCAAGCTAATCACATTGCCAGTTGCGCATTTTTCATTTTCCCACTTCTGAAAGTGATAGAGCATTCCAACTTCCCATTCAGATGGAAAGGTCTGAAAAAGATGAAAAGAAGAAATTATAGTCCTTCAGACATAAACATGCTGAAGAGAGTCCACATTTTCCTCATTGACAGGCTGAGCATCATCATTACTAGTTATCATTTTTGAGTCTTGGACCGGATTCTTCTCTCCTGCTGCTGCAAGTCACTAACTTCAGTAGAGCTAGTAGCAGAAGAGCAGGTCTCCTATCACCTTTCTCTGAGAAGCACCTCACTTGGATCCCCATTCCCAAGTCCCCTACACCTTCCTTTCTTTGTTGTCTGCCTCAACTGTACGAATCTTTTTATCTTCTGAGGGTATTGGGAGTCACAAGTCAGTCATGACATGGTTAAAGTGATCTTGGGTTTTTTTAGCCCTCCCTGATTGTTGATTTTAACTATTGTTCTAGCCAAAAATATCTAAAGGATTGGGTTTGGTACTTATTTCAGGAGAAGCTTATTCTCTGAAAGAAGGAATAGACACCTTCTTTTCTTGATAATAAATTCATATACAGACTGAAGTATATCATGAACCTGCCTGTCCACTGGTTGAAAAATGAAATTGCCACCTTTGCTGATTATTGTTCAAGTTTGGCTTTATTTAAAGGAAAGATTAAAGAGCTGTTTCATGAAACAAAAATGCTTGTAAATTGAAACTTTAGATTTTGATTGAATTCATCTGATTAAATTCCTCAGATAAAAACCTGTGGAAGATGGGTGATCATTGGCCAAATATTTTGAAATTTGCCTTTCTTCCACATCCAAGTGAAAAAGTGGCAAAACCTGCTGTTGGCATTTCTTTTCAGGGCTTTTGCCTCACGTCAACTGAAAAGACTTTCATTTTGGCAAAACTGTCAAATATATTTTTCAAAGGAGAAATTAAAAGATTGCTTCAAAACAACAACAAAAAAACCAAATCTGGCTTCATACGAAACACCAAAGTAAAATATTTCTCCCTGGGTGGTTGATCTGTACGTGCTGAAGGACTTGTGAATGACATGACTTCCCCTCCTTTTCCCACCCCAACATCTGGATTTTTCAAGAGTTTTTGGGTGGGTTTCATGCATTCTAGTTCATTAAGCTCCACAATTGCTAGCATCACACTGCCATAGTGTAATAGGCACTGGTGAAGAATGGCTGTAGCATTTCTTTTGACAGGGTTGGAAATAAAAATATCATCTGGCTTGTAGAAGGCAGCAATGACAGGAGGCTGTTTGCAGGGTTATTCCAGTTCTTCTGAACAGCACGAGCAGCGCAAAGCAATCAATGATGTAGCTACGAAGGGAGCATCACTGGCTGATTTAAAATGCATAGATGATATCCAAGACTCTGAAGAAGCTCAAATTTAAACAAAAAACCCTTCAAATTCAGCAAAAGAAACTGTTGCGTATTTTTATTCTTCTGCTGTCTTCTACACTCATTACATTCCCCAGAAATGGAAAAAGCTTGAAAAACTCATTAAATAACTCTCTCAGCATAACTTTCTGATCAGGTAGTATAAATTGCTGTGAGAGCTAGAGAAGCATGGCTGACAATAAATGAGCTAATGGCTCATTTAAGACTCCTCTAACCTACACAGAGATTTAATATCAAATCTTGAAGCATGGGTGAAAATATACACTGAAGGAATGAAGAACAGTGAGTGTCAACACCACCTACAATATTTTTCTTTGTATTGGTCACAGCTGTGCTCTTCACAATTTTGGAGGCAAACTCTATGAAAAACGTGGCACTTTTTTGTTTGTTTGTGTCAAGACTTCAAGGCTTTTATGCTGATGGTGTTACCGTGAAACACTACGATGTGCTTAAAAGGGCAACTTCTCAGTCAATGTGTACCTTTGTGTATTTACAAAAAAAAAGTGTGCCTCGTAGAGCAGCAAATATATTTTCAATTGCTTTTTGAAGCATTTTGGCTTACTTTCAGTTCCTTCTTGCACTTTTCCAGTGGAATTATTTATTAATCTCTGTCAGTTGCATCTGTGGGACTACATAGGTGTCACTGAGAACATGAGTTGAAGAAAATGAACAAAGCTGCGCTGTTGAGATAAAGCTTCACAAATCAATTAGGTCTTTGTTGCCAGCAGTGATAGAGAGGGAAAGCCCCACTTGAGTACGCTTGCTTGGCAACTATGAAAACTGTTACCTATAAATGGTGTGACGATAATTGCTGATTTGCACAGTGGTACTGCCTGAAGAATTAAATAGCAAGAGGTTGTGGGGGGGGAGAGGTGGTTGAAAGCTGTGGCTTTTCTCCTTGAGAGCATTCATGTCACAAATTGTTATTAACTGGCCCCTGCTAGTGTGTTTTTTATTTAGTTTAATATTAAACAAAACACCTGTGCACAAGCCCCAAGAGCCACTTTGGCAGTAATTAGATTTGCAATTGCTGCCCAGCAGCACAAAGCCAAATGTACCGATAAATAAACTCTGCCAACCAGCACCAGTGAAAACACTGATTTAGCCCAGCAGATGAAAATAGAAAAATTCCACCTAAGCCTTTCCTTTCCAAAGCCACCCAGGAACAAGCATTCAGCTTTTTCCGAGAACCCTGGCCAGAGGCTGGTGGTGTTTCTGGAAAGTAACCTGCATTGGATTATTTCAGGTGAGGGGAGCGTGCCCCACATGTCTGGGGCTCTCCTGGAGAGCATCCTGCAGATGAGCCTTGGTCTTCTCACTCTCAAGATCTGTACTGAGCATCGTCACTGCTGAGGCAGTAGGTAATTGGGAGGCAAATGGCCTGGTGGGCTGTATTTTCCCTGGAAACACTCCCGAGTGCCACGCAGAGCCAAGAAGGGTCTTGTATTTCCTACTATGTTGTGCGCTCCCGGTGAGTTTCCCTGCTTTGTGATATGTATAGTTGTTGTCTTTGCTGAAGCAAATCAAGTAATTTGCATCACATGTTCTTATGGTGACTGTCTATCAATATATGAAAAGGGATAATG
Organism: Stercorarius parasiticus; assembly: GCA_013396915.1. Lineage (NCBI taxonomy): Eukaryota > Metazoa > Chordata > Aves > Charadriiformes > Stercorariidae > Stercorarius > Stercorarius parasiticus. The sequence goes on along the minus strand of VWZL01005656.1, from coordinate 538,044 downwards.
CTTTCTAGGCCTGTGAACTAATTATATTTTACAAACAGCACATTCTTTTAAAAAGAGTGGGGGGTGAGTTTCTTTGCATAGACTCCAAAGACACAGAAGTTTCTGAAATCGTAGAAATGTGAATATCTAAAATTTTCTTGCTCTAAAGAAAAAGAAAGATTATCAGCAGAAAAAAACCCACATTAAAAATAATGATGTGAAGAAATTAATTCTAGCAAAAGGAGAAAGAAGTACTTGCAAGTTAAATGTAATGTAAATTTGGACAGTTTTTCTGTTAGTTTCCCTGAGAATTCACTGGAATCCCTAGTTTATATGCAAGTGGGCTATGTAAGTTATGCATATGTTGTTTATGGATGGGTGGATTGTTTTAAAGTATGGAAAGCTGAAAAATATATAAATGATTTTTTACAATTTAAGACATCTCGGATAACTTTTTTTTTTTAAGGTAAAGATCTTGTATTCTGGAAGTACATGAGGGAGCAGAGGGTGTGTGGTCACTGTCTACACGTGCTCATCGCTGAAGGCAAATATGAGGTAACTGAATTACTTCAGCCCCCAATAAAGGAAACTAAGATAATCTGGGTGACCTTGTAGCTGCTGAAGGCTGGGTGTGAGTACACACAACCCTTGTGCTCGTTTAGAAACAATAGCAAGGAAGGAAATTTAAAGAGCAGGTTGCCAGGGAATCATGTAAGTGATCTCCTGTATAGGCCATGCCGGTGCAGGTAAAGGTAGGAGCTCTGAGTGGGAAAGGGGTGAAATCTGTCGGCTCAAGTGCAGAATAACAGTTTCTTAAACTGGGAAACTGTGGTTTGCCGAGAGAAAATGTTCGCAATCACATTTGTACGTTGTGCTATGGATCATTCAGGGCATGAGATAAATCCTGCCTTACACTCACTGGCCTAAGGCCATTAACAGAGTGTTTCTAACCTAGTTTGGGAAAGTGGAAAATGTTGTCATGCCCATGAGAAACTATCTGCAGGACAGTCATAAAGCAGTGCTGGCTAAATTTATAAATATTAAAGCCTATGCTAGTATGATTTCAATTGGAGTTGGCACATAATCTGCACTTTTGAAAACAAACAAAATATCACCTGATCATGCAGTAAATAAGCACCAAGTTTCATGACTGCTATTTTAACATGCACGTATTTAAAATTGCACTCTTGTTTTGGGGAAAAGTGGCACTGGTTTCAATGTAGTGGCTATGCTCGTGTTTTACTTGCAAATCCCAATGGTTTCTGAGAAAATTGCAAAGAGAAAATTGCTAAAAAGCGCAGGTGCAAACTAAGACTGGAATTCATTATTTGAATCAAGCTCTTACATTCAGTGATTTAAAATTGTGATTACATCTGGTAATTGGAGTTGCTTTCACTGCCTGCCTGCTCTTCACTTCGGTCGCTGTGGTTCTGTATTAAGACAAATTATTGCGATGGCTCTCCTGTCTATGGCTAGGAACACTTCACTTTTCATCCCTGAGTGGTACAAGATCTGTTTTACTGCCTTCCTCCAGCACCTTGGGGCTGATCTTAGCTGGAAGTGGGGCACAAGACTCCTGTAGGCCAGTCCTTTGAGGTGGCAAAAAGGATCCTTTTTGTGGTCTTTGCCTGCTGTTTTTGCTTCCACGTATGTGCTCATCTTTGAGCATCTTTGAGTTAGAGATGGAAATGAATTGGCCCCTCAGGGACCTCACAGGTTTCCACCTTTCTCTGAAGCCTGGGGAGCAGCTCTCCTGCGGGGGCTGTCAGGGCTTATGTCACTCAATCACTTCCCTGCTACTACCGCCATCTCGGGAATAATTGTCTTGTTTTCCGTCTGTGAAACAGATGCCTCCTGATAACTGCAGCACCTTAGACTGACTAAATTCTCCAGGCTTTGTAAAGGGGATTCAGATGCAAACTAAAGGGGAGGCGAGTTTTTTCCCTTTGACTTTGTGAGAGGGTACGACTAAAATAGAAAAATGGAGCAGAAAAGATGAAAAAAACCTTTTTCTGAAGGCCAGCAAATACACTTATGCTGAACGCTCATCTTTCCCCAGGGATGCTTTTCCATAGCCCGGAGCCCACCCATGCAGCCTCCGACCCGCTGTGATCTCGGTGGAGGGTGGTGGTAGCACCGCGCCGCGTGGGAGCCGTCCCCTGCCCCAGTGTGGTGGCTGAGCGCTATAAGCCAATTGGCTTCCATAATTCCTGTGAAAGGAGCAGCCCACACCTCATCTAGACCTGCTGACAGCTTTCAGGAGCCAGCGTTGCGTTGCTCGTACAATGGCACCCCCTGATGTAGTAGAAATGCTGCTTACTAATGAGTGCAAGTTGTACAATGCAGGTGGTGATTAGCGGAGGAAAGCAATTAGGAATTAATGTTCCCATGAATTTTTCTGAAGTTGCATTTGATGTTGGAGCTAATTATTTTTAGCAGCCGTTAATTCTTTTCCGTACCTTGATTCTGTACATCTCCTTTATGGTATGATGAATAACTGTAGTTGAATTTTTAAAAGAACTAAGAGCTTGAAATAGCATGTGGGCTGTATTGAACACCCATAAATAAGATATAATTCTAAGCTTTAAGAATAATGGCCTCCAAGAGTACTGCTAGCATTCCCTCTTAAATGCTTTTTAGTGAAATTAAATTCTAAATTAATCTTTCAGTTTAAGGAACAAGTGATTATTTCCCCCCTCTATTTTGTGATGGAAACTTTTTTTTAAATTATTTTTGTGCAACAGAGATGAATGCCTAAGAGTAACTATTTGTTCCCATTTCCTTCTCTTTTGGTCCTTTTCTCTGTGTCCAAACAAGAGCAACGAAGCTGGTGAAGGGTCTAGAGAACAAGTCCTGTGAGGAGCGGCTGAGGGAGCTGGGGTGGTTTAGCTTGGAGAAAAGGAGGCTGAGGGGAGACCTTATCGCTCTCCACAACTACCTGAAAGGAGGGTGTAGTGAGTGGGGGGTCAGTCTCTTCTCACAAGTAACAGGTGATAGGATGAAAAGAAATGGCCTCAAATTGCGCCAGGGGATGTTTAGATTGGATATCAAGAAGAACTTCTTCACCGAAAGGGTTGTCAGGCATTGGAACAGGCTGCCCAGGGAAGTGGTTGAGTCACCATCCCTGGAGATATTTAAAATATGTGGCACTTCTGGACGTGGTTTAGTGGTGGACTTGGCAGTGTTAGGTTAATGTTTGGACTTGATGATCTTAAGGGCCTTCTCCAACCAAAATGATTCTATTATTTCCTTTTTTTTGCTGCTTTTAAACTTTTCGCCCCTCTTTCCTCTTGTTTTTCTCACTCTCCTTTCTTGGTCTCCGTAGTGGTTTCCTATTCTAGCTACTATTTGTTTTTTTCTGAAGACTTTTAAGCATTGAAAAGGTTGCTGGAAAAATACAGATGTGTTTGAGTTGTAATAATGGTGGAAAAACATTCACTATCATTAGGTCTATGTCTGATTAAGGCCTTTTAAATGTGCCGCGGGGTGCTTACAGTAATGTTAACAAAAAAGACTCAGAAGAATCTATACAATAAAACCCAGAAGAGATCTGCAAGATACCAGAGAGACTGGGAGGAGGGGATTAGGGGTGAGGAGAAGCCATTAATGGTGTTGGTACCAATGCTGGTACATGATCAGTGGTTTGACAGGCTTGGACAATGTGGTGTTCTGCAGGATGAAATAGGACTGGACAGCTGTGGCCTTCCTAGACCTGTACCAGAGATTGTTCCTTGAAGCCAGTTCAAGCTGGACAGGATTTACTTTTGCACTTGTGAAAACGTGAACTGTTTATTTTCCTCATTTTCTACCTGCTTCTACTTGTGATGTGGTTCTGTTATTTGCTCTATAAGCACATTGCAGGTACCAACCCTGTGACAAGATCAGTCTGGTGCTTTTAATGGTCTAGTGGACGTGCCGGCATGCTCGCCTAGATAAAGGGCATTTTCCGGATGGGGATGTAGCTGAGGTGGAGATCAAGGGATATTGCAATGGATAGCATGTGGTTAAGTTGTAAATCTGAAGTTGTATATTGACTGAGGGGGGTAAAACTTTTAAAAAGAGATTATGTCTTTTTTTCTTTGCCCAGAAATCTGGGCAAAGAAATTTGTTTTTCTGGGCAAACCAGCAAATTCAATGCTACAGTTCATAAAAAAATCCCTTGCTCCAAAATTAATTGGATCATTGTCTGTTGATACGCAACACAGTTTCTACACTGATGCTGCGAACAGAGCATCTTCGCTGCTTAACGTCACATGCCATGTTCATAATGTATAAGACTAGTTTTATATGTGCTTGGTACTTAATCTCTTCGTTTTACTCTCATGAAACATCACGTAGAAAAAGGCCAACTAAGTCAATAATTAAACTTCGTATGTGTTTAAAAGCTTTATTAAGCTCCCATGCTACTGGAAGAGATGGGAAATTTTACACCTATTTCAAATTATGTATTGTTTTCACCTACTGGGCACACTCTGGACAGCTCAAAGCAACTATCATCCTTTTTCAGAGGCTGGGAGTAATGCACTAATGCCGCTGAAGCTATTAAAGTTCATGGAAATTCTGAGGGTGAAAATGCCATTCAAAACTAAAATATCATTCAAGACCTGGAAACTAATTGCAAAGCAGTATCTCACCAGAGAGGAACCTGTCTTTGAGGGAATCTTGGACTTTCTCCAGTATTTTTTTTTCTGTAATCGGTGTCAAGAGACAAAGCAGGAATGGTTTTATAACCTGTGGCATGTGTGGAAGCAACGTCAAGTCTGGTTTTTGGAAACTTGTAGTTGGAAGTAAGAGTAAGGATGAACCCCTGCCTTAGTAATTAGACGATGCACAAAAGTGGAAAGAAGAAACACACACAGAGGACTGAAGTGATTAGTAGGGAAGGGATGAATCTCAGGATTTTTCAACGTTTTAGAAATGTTCAGATCCATGTGACCTTTTTTTTTTTTTGCATTCATCTTACCCTGAGATAACAAAAATTCACAAAGTATTTCTTAACATGCATATAAATAAAGTAGGCTGAGATCCAATGGGGCCTAAAGTGTTAACATGCTTTTTTTTTTTTTACTTCTCTGCAAAAACCAGACAAAACTGAGCATTATATTGAACTCGTAGCATTAAATAATGCTCATGACTGAACTCATATGAACTTGTTATGCTGCTTGTGATGTTCCTGGAAGCTGAAGCCAACAGACAGTACGCAAATGAAATGGGTCACTGCTATGTGTTTCCATTGGTGAGAATTGTATATCAGGTGTTTGTGTAACTTCGGACAGTTTTTATATTGCCTTTGTAGGTAACAGCAGTGGAGCAGTTAGAACCCATTCGATACACAACTTGCCAAGTGTCGCATCTAGTTCAAGCCTGACAAGCTAAAACATGTCTTGTCCCTAGTTTTACTGATGCGCATGTTCTTAAATAGAGATGGAATTCTGACTGCAGCCATCTGAGGCCAAAGCAATTTTATATTTCTGATGGTTTCTAAGGATGTATTTGTAGTCGCACTGGATAAACAGAAGAAATCCTGTTTACCTTGATTTGACAAAGTCTATTACATGAGCTTATTAGGGCTATTTTACTTGCTGTATTCTGATGAAATTTACATAGGACGATTGTTTCCCATTCAGCTTATGCTGTGTCAAATATTAAAACAAAGTGTTTGGGATAGAGCTTTCCATATAATGACACAATACAGTAAAACTTCAACAGAATCTAATTTAAGCAAGATACAGACTTTCCTCTCATACATATCCTGAGAAGTGCCTTACCCCAATCAACTGGAGTGAAGGTGGAATGACCCTGTGGCTGGTAGAGGTCAGCGTCCACTAGTGTCATGAGTAAATCAGAATTGTCTGAATTCATTTCAACAGACAATTTTACTTAGAAGTAATTTTCTTTGGCTTTTGTATGAAAGGTGTGTATCAACAGAACAAGTCTTCACTGTTTCTCATGCCACAGGACAAGGATTTGTGGTCCTAAAAGCACAAAGGAAAATGGGAGGAAGTGACTCAAGAGAAGTTGCAGCAACAGAAGGGTATTAAGGTGAATGTTCAGCATCGCCTCTCTAGGTGAAAGAGGCCGCACACAGCAGTTTTGCTGAAAATTCTTTAAACAGGTGAAGAAGAAAATCTGTGGCAGCCTTTGGGTTTGTGAAACAGTAGAAGTTAGATGTCCTTTGCTCAAGGCTGAGCTTTGAGAGGTCAGAACTAAGCTTTTACTTTGCAGTTAATTTCCATTGGTTTAGACTCCAAAGTGGGACATCTGTGCCAAATATTTCTGCGGAGGCTTTAGCTGCCAGTACAAAATATTGCCAAAACCTTCCATATGGCTAATGCTTATAACACCTTGTTCAATCGCAGTCACTCCCAGTTGGTGTTTAAAGCTTCAGTTCCTGACAATGCAGCTTGAATATCAAGCACTTGAGGATCTGCAGGCCTGCTCAGAAGTGTTTCTCTTCACGTGTTTCTGAAGGCAACTTTATCTCCCTGATTCAGAACAGATTGATTCTCAGTGGAGGCCATGTAGTTATCCTGTTCATTCTGAACTCATCACATGATGTATGACTCATATGCTACTCTCAGTAGGATGATGTCTTCAGAAGTGGACCTCAGTTCAGCCAGCTCCTAATTCTTCAGTGCCCCCCAATGCTGTTGGATTCACAGCCTGAATTGATAACACACACGCTTATTTGCAATATGTGAGGAGAGTTAGGTGCCTCTAAGTAGCATCTATAAAAGCCAGTATGGCGCTTAATAAAAAATGTCAAAGAGAAGATGAGGTCTGGGTATTGAAGGGTCTCAGAGCTGGAAAAGGAATCCTCTCCAGGTAGTGTTACTGCCTGGACCCTGGTACTGCTGTGAAGTCTCTAAGCCAAGAAAACCCCCTGTGGCACCAAACAGGGCAAAGCAAAAGTGTTGCTGCGTTTCTATCAAAGAACTGAAAGGGCAGAATGCTTTCACAGCTTATTGTGGTTCAACTTTTCTCAGATCTTCCTGGAAGAAAATAACACCTGCCCTTTCAGACTGAGTAGCTGTTGAATGCCATGATAATCTCCTAGCGTGACTATCAGAGAGGGATCGCTTCTTTTTATAGGCTGGTTTGAATTGTGGGTGATAGCATGAAGTTGTCATCAAAGCTGTTGCTGCCAGAGAGTTGTTTTGAGATAGACTTTTGTAGTAATGTTCAGTAATGAGAAATTTTGCAAAAAACGTAGCAGTATTTTCAGTAATTCAAAATATTCCCTAATAGTCTATTGATGACAACTTCAAATATGCAGAGGTGGTTATAAATTTAAAGCAGGGTAGCCTTATTGTCTTTTATTTTAAGAAGAAGAGATGCTGGATTGTCATGGGGAGATATTCTTGTAACGGATCAGAAATGATTGTGCCTTCTTGTGACTGAAATTTTGAGAAATATCTGATGAAGACTACTCTTAAAAGAGTCTATCTATCGGCAGCTACAAATCTGACATAAATAAAAGCAACAGTCCTTCAACTTAGTAGTAAGGAAGGCAGCACCTAGTTCAAAATGAACGGAGCTCAGTGGTGAAATAAAAGCATTTTTCAGGGAAAAGGAGTCTTTCCTGAAAGTGGTGAGCCAACTGAAGTAGTTGAGCATCACTGCAGGAGTCGGTAGTTACCCAGTTTGTCGCAATTCTGTGACAGCAAACAGTATTTACCCTGCTGTCCTTTACCCCCCGTTCACTGACTTAGAGTATTGAAATACGAGCAGTGCCCTCTTCAAGTACAGGATGGGAAATAAATGCTGACAGAAGCACGGATGGTCACATTTCTGTCTGGGAACAGTTCTCACTAACAGATGCCCCAGAGGGCAGGCATCTGAGCTCAGCGACCTTTCTGTAACATCGCAACCGCTGGGTGAGTTAGATCACTGTGATCTCACCAATAGCTTTTAAGATGGCTTTATAACCTGTCACTGTGCAGAGTTAAAGAAGGAAATTAATCAGAAAGGGAATTACTTCTAGCCATTCTAGAGCAACGCTTCTTCTGAGAAGTGAGCCTGACTTCATAAAAAGCCCAGTGACATTTCAGGTCTAGGAAAAACTCTGCTTGCTAATGAAATTATTAGTGCATTGTTAGAGAGGGTTGGTGTTTCTCTGAGGGATAAATATGAAAGATAAATGACTTAAGTCCAGCTAGACAGCCCTGATGAGGTGCAGATACACCCAGAGATGCCTTTTTCTGTCACATACCTCTGCTGGAGTAAAGTGCAGGAACTGCTCTTGAAATGAAATAAATTCAAGGAAAAGGAAACTGGAAGTCCTCACAAGAAACCACATTGTTTGTGCTTGGGGATTTTTTTGGGGGGAATGTATGAAGTTTTGAACTTCTTTATAGCTATTTGTTTGGTTATAGATAAGTCGGTGGTACAATGCAGCTTAATGGAGTCACTGGCATAATTTTCTGCCTTTCTTTTTGGGTATATGTTTTTATTGGTTTGTCTTAATCTGTGTTCATTGTTTTTCCCCTGTTTATGTGAAATTAATTTTTTTGAGATGCAGGACAGGCTGTTATTTATTTATTAATTTGATAAGGGTGAAAGCTTTCTGAATCTTTGGGGTCTGTCTTTGCAGATATTTCAAGTCTGCACGTTCTCTCCACGGCTAACATTTGTGTGGCTGCACTGGAACTACCTATGTCAGCTGTGGCTGAGGCATGCCTGTCTTGTCTGTGGAGATGGGGAAGTTCTCTGTTCCTCTCCAACTTAGTGTGGGGATCCAGCAGGCCTTGCCAATAAACTGGTCTGATACTTTGAAGACTTCTCAAAATGTGAGACAAGAATACCTCTGACTGATTGCTGTGTCATCTCTAGCGCTCTCTGCATATGGGTCTGCTTGTTGTAGCCTAGCTAGTGATGGATTCAATCATCAGACAGAAATTCCCGGCAAAACTCCTCTGTTTCCAGGACAGAAGAACATAACCAGGCTGAATTAAGAAATATCTCTGTCTGAGACTTTCTCTTCCCCCTTCCAGTCACAAGCATTTCTCAGAGCAATCCACACCTGTGCTTCTGTGTGCTTTTAGTCTGCTCAAAAGTCAGGAGGAGAAACAGCCCAAAGTATTCTGGGTCAAAGCAAAAGCAAAGGTAATTATGACGCAACCCTTCTGCCTAGCACAGACTAATTGTTTCTGAAAAATGCAGTAATATTGCCAGAACACTAATGAACCTTATAATGCTAATATATTAGGTAGATCCAGCAATTTACTGAGATGAAATCTTTCAAACTTTTCTTAAAACTCACACTTCAATAGTTTCATTGTGAAAGTATTAAACTACCTTGATAGCTACTACTTTCTCGTATGTCATAAATTTACCTGTTTTGGTATGAAAACTTTTTTTGGGGAAAATAGATTATAAGTTATTGTGGATATCAGATTAAATTGGGAGGCACAGAGTGAATTTATATGTTAGGTGAGGTATAGATAGCTTAGGTGATTATTGTATCCTGAAGTTAGTTACAGATAAAAAATTGTCTTGTTGAAAAATAAGCAAAGATGCAGCCTGCAAAAAGGAGACATTTCTGTGTAGAGCATGTAGAAGGCTGATTTTACACAAAGAAATAAAATATGTAATATGTCAGATTCATAATACGTTATTCATACTGGGGAAGAAAATAAAGAAATATTATGTGTTGTTAAATCCTTAAAACTCAGGGAACGCTACTTTTAAGTCTTCACATTACCTCTGTTTTATTTTAAGAGTAGAATTGCAGTTTCTGTTTCCCCTTTGGTGAAAAGCGAACAAAAAATTAGCAGTTTATTTCAAGAATCTCAGAGCTCTTTCTGGAGCAACCTGCTTTGAGAAACTTCCATGCTTTATTTCAGGAGATGTTCTTTTACAACAGATGTTTTGTCTCTGACCAGCGTCTCAGAGCAGCACAGACCGGTGGTACAATGTTTCAGTCCCAGGGCCTCGCTCCCCTCCATCATACAAATGGTACTGGGGGCCTTCCCGTTTTTAAAGCTTCACTAGACCTCCCCCCTGAGAAAAATGGTTTCTCAGAGTGCAATTTCCCTGACACATATTTCTAAAAGTAGCAAATCCCATTTGAAATGTATTCTGGATTTTTTTTTTAAAGTATTGCCATGTGATGACTTGAGACCTGCTTTTAATGACATTCTTCTTCTGTGAAACGTGTTTCCATATTACTCTTCAGCTTTCTTCCTCCTATTGTTTTAGCTGTTAGAGCCATGAAAAAATACCTCTTCTAAAAGTGTAAGGTAGCCTTTTTAAACTTGCTTTGCTCTTGTAACAGATTTAACTGTTTTTTGCCTAATAGTTCAAAAGTTATTTGATTCAGTAAACTACAGAAAATGGGAAACTTTGACTACAATTATGCAAACGTAATGCTGTAAGGGTTGCTCCTGCTCCTGCCATGGTAGACTGTGCTGACAAATGAGAATGTGAGGAGTTAATACTTCCAGAAGGAATCATAATGGTAATTCATGGTACTGTCCTCTTTCTCTTCTCTGTTCTCAGGCTTCATCCCTCGTGGTGATGATAATTACTCTCACTTTCTCAATAGCATTGAAGATACCTTATCTCCCATGTTCTTCTATCTCTGTCAGGCAAAGTATGTTTATATTAATTTTTATATGTGGACTTTTGCAGCAGAGGTTTTCTACACTCAGGTTCCAGTATGGGAGAACACTGCTCTCGCAGGTGAATGCAGCAGAGTTACTAAGCAGCCCAAAAGCAGGGACTGCATCTGGCTGGGCTGCGAGGTTAGTGATTTAAATGTTGCCAGCCATTTCCTCTTGTATCTTTTCTGTTGCCAAACCCTGAGCAGGCTGAAGTACTGCCTCAGTGCCAAACTGTCATGAGAAACATTTCAGATAAATTAGCATATCAATCCTACTACATGCACCAGCAGGCTTAGCACCAGTCATCCCCATGAGACTTGCAAGCTGGTGGCGGTGCAGTGAAGAACGTGTGCCTCCCCCGCCAAAGCTGCTTGGGAAACTGGGAAGGGATCCTGTTACAGGAAAACCTGAAGTTCAGCTGGTGTAAATTGGCACAACTCTGTCTGCTTTGGCCGTTGGTCTTGGGCAGACAGACAATTCTGGCAAGATATGTTCAAGGTGACCCATTTCTGAGGAGCGGCTCTGGCAGTGTAAACTGCTGTCATATTTAGTCTTGCAATCTGGATATGAAAGACTGCACGCGTGCTGTCAGTATGTTGGGGATTTATCTGGAAGCTGTAGGTTCCCTGGTTATCACCCTGAATTAAGTGAGCGTGTCATACCCACATAAATGGAACCTATGCACTGATCCAATTATTGTATTTTTAGAGTTGTAAATATCCAGGTGACCTAAGTAAGGCAGTAACTAATACTAGGTATTTCGTTGATAATTTTAACTGTTTGTTGTTTTTTTTAAATCTCTTACCCAGAAACTGTACACTGTTTTCGGAGAAGATTTGTATTTACTTTAAGAAGTATACCATTGCTTAAATGTAATAAAAAAAATCGGACGTTTTTCCTAACAGTATTCCAGTAGCCACAGATCTGCCAAAACAGTGTACTGGGCTGTGAACTCTTCTAATGAGCAAAGACTAATATTAAACTAATTAACTGTCTCAGTAGCAATAGCAACGTTTAACATGCCATGATACTACTGAATTACTCCACACAGACCCAACTTCTGTTTTCAAGAATCTGTTATATTTTGACAGTCTGATCGTTGTACCATGGGCAACACTCTTTATTTTTATGGCATTTCTTTTGATCTCTAATAATTTTGTTCAATGCAACATGGATAGTTTCATTCTTACTTACTTTTCATACTTGCATGAAAATGCAACTGGGGGCAAAATTTTTTCAGGGTATCCTTTAAATTACCTCATAAAAACATGTGTCAAAGCAGGATAGAGGTGCTGAAACTAAAGGCTGATATTCTTTGTGCCTGTAGTCAGATTTATCTCTTTTGGATTCGATATGAATGTGAAGCACAAAGAAATATTGTTGATTGCAACTTTTTTTCCAAGTTAAACATGTTCAAATATACATAATGCCCTTAAAATTTCTAAGGATGGGCATGATATATGTATACCTACAACTAGTTTTAAGGGGAACAAGTTTAGATAATATACACTTGAAAAAATGTGAGGGCACTGTGGAAAAGAAATCTTCCAGTGAAGGACAGAAAAATAATAATAATAAGAAGCAGCAGTTCTAGCAGACAGTTGCTATTGGGATCATACAAGCAACTGCTGCACATCTGTTAAACAGAACAAGAAACCTATTTTCTGGGGAAATAATTTCAACTAAAAGCAAAGCCAGGAATGCCTGCAAAAATCACTATTACTGATTTATTTTTGTTAGCTGTTTTCAAAAGTTTGGAAAGTTAGCGAAGGGAGGGATAACTACCTCAAGGATTTGGCTACCACTGGGACTTTCAGGATTGGTGAAGTCCCCTCAAGCCTATGTGATGCCATGCCAAACGCTGTTTTCATTAAGTTGCTGCTGGTGGTAAAGTGGGAGTGATTCTCTCTTGAGACAAATGGTATGTAGATTTCTGCTCTCTAATTTATTCTGAGCTGCTTTTTCTTAGTAAAAATAATAATTTGAAGTTCGGAAGGGAAGTTATTACGGGAATAAAAAGACTTCACACCGAAGTTTTCCCAGTTTCCTGGCAGAAATAACATCTGCACACGTACTAATTTTGAGGTTAGAAGCTCAATGAGTTTGCTGTGCATCTATTGACAAGTGCACAGAAACTCTTGCCCTTTTTTCTCATCTCCCAGTACTGACTGCAACATTGCTTGCTGGAATTGCAAGACTCTTTGTATTCCTGTTGAATTTATTGCTAGCCACAGATGATCAAATAGCCTGATCCTTCCCGTACCTTCTGCTCTGTAAGAATCCTCATTGTTTGGACCTGGCAGGGATCATCCATGCTCTAGTCACCTCCAGTTGCATTACTGGATTTTTATAGGAAAATGGTTCTTGTTGTCCACTGAGACCAAAAAAAATTGCCTGACTCTTTTAACCCTCAGTCTTCCAAGAATATATTACTGCTATATTCACAGTCCTGCATTATGTCCTGGCCAGCTTCCAATGCCACTTTAAGATCTTGGTTCTAACCTTTAACAAAATTATTAGCTTGAGGCCAAAGCTAACTCAAATAAAAAATTCAAGCTACGAACCTTCTCAATGTCTGTGTGCCTTGAAAGGTGCAGGCTGCGAACCCTGTAAGCGAAGGATGTGAGGGTATAAATTCACAAGTTAATGGCATCAGCCAAGAAGGCAGATTCCTGTCTAGTAACGTAAATCTCTGTGCTTTGTCTCACTGTTCAGAGGGTGATGGGTTATTTCTGAAGCGCATCATTTCAGTGGTAGGGCTTACGCTGTGAATCTACAAGCCATTGCACTGGTTCAAACGGGAGGATGGTAAAATGCAAGCAGGACATGGGAGGCAAAATCAAGAACTTTCTATGCCAGTTTGCCACCAAAGCAATTGTTTCCTGAATTACATCCTGAAAGTTGAACACAAAGTTGTCTTGACTTGCCTGTCAACAAATGTTGCCAATCTTTCTGACACATAAAATGGAAATGCTGTGGGATTGTTTTTAAGCTTGAGTGCCTGCCAAGTCTTCTCATCTCTCCAAAACCCCTAATTACAGGATAGTATCTTAGGCAGAGTTTTGAGCAGCAGTGGAAATTTATGCATGAATTTGATACTGCTGCTGTTTTTACCCAAAAAGGTGCCAGAATATTTTTTTTGGTTGCCTTAAAAGATAAGACAGTGTTGCAATGGTTAAACGGCACTTGAAAGTATGGTGTGTACCTGGAGCATACCCTCATGACTTACATCTTACAGTTTCACTGTGAATTCCATTCAAAACTCGATGTTCTTTCTAAGTGTTATTTTTTTTCATTTAACAAATTCACCAGGAACCTATGAAACAAATTGGATGACATTTCCAAGGCTGGTTGGAAAACATTGTTAAAATTGATCAGTCCTATAACTATGTGTTATCTGCAACCCTGTGTAAAAACTTGAAGTGAGAATGAAGTCAGTCTGGTATTAAACATTAGTAATGAACTCAAAAAGTAGCGTGTACTGAAATTTCTTAAATCTCAGTTTTGGGAAGAATATTTGCTGTTAGATAGCTGTAGTTAATCAAACTATTTACTGAAAAGATATTAGTTGTAAGTACAAATCGTGTACTGTGGGCAATTATACAAGATCATAACCATTATTTCTGGAATAACAAACAAGATCACTGAAATAACTTTGCTAATTTAGGAAAAAGCTGCTACCACAGATACTTGAATCAAACCATATTCTTCGAGCTGCAATTCTTGGCACATAGATGGTCGAGTTGGAGGCCTGTAAC